>JBCEWC010005012.1:0-25881 GCA_038996855.1 Solanum aculeatissimum | reverse complement strand
CCCCCCCCCCCCCCCCCCCCCCATCTAGCAGCCGCCAGAAAATGTTTTTTTTTTCTTTTTTTAGACATTTAATGACACAATTTAATTTACTTTTTAAATTAGTTGATTATTAAATTTTAACCAAAAAATCAAATTAAAAGATATCAATTTAAATTTATAATATAAAAAATGTATATATTTATGTCACTGAAAAATAATGACCCGACAGCAGTGGACCTGTAATCCAATTTGCATCTTTGGACGGATTAGGCTGACGATAGTCGTATCAGGGATTTTGTCACTTTTTTTTTTTTCGCCCCGGATTAAATTAAATTCGCGTTCAAAAATTTTACATCGGATAAAATACTTTTGACAAAAGTGATTATATAGTTCAGTATTCAATTGCACTAAGAGAGCAACAATTCCCACACCTGAGGAATGTTAAGAGAGATTAACGAAATGAATAATTTTTAATTGAATTTGTAGCAAGTTGAGAAAAAAACATATATTTCAGGTCAAATGAAAATCCTCTAATTCTTTTTAATTTATTTTTTTGTCTTTTCCTCAATGATCAATCAATAATTTACTTCTTTAAATTCTTCAACTACCCTTTCAATGTTTTCCTGGTAGCCGCCTTCAATCTGTACAGTTATCCTGAGTCTCATTTTAAAAATCGACCATAAGGAAAGGAGATTATAAAATGAGGAATCGAATACTCGCTAACAAAGTGTAAAATAGATTTTTCCTTTTGTCTCATTCAAACATATATATTCCAAAACTTTTGTATCAACTAGGATTTCATACTATAAGATGAATATAAAAATTTCAATTCTTGTTTTAGCTTCATTTCTTGTTTCATTTCCAATTCCATGTTATTCCTCAACAATCTTTAGTTTATCATCTGAAGGTTCACTTTCAGCTCCACAAGATTTAATTTCTTCTCGAAATGGAAAGTTCACTGCTGGTTTCCACTCTGTTGGTGACAATGCTTATTTATTTGCAATATGGTTTACTAAGCCATTGGCTGATGGAACCAACACACTTGTTTGGATGGCTAATCGTGATCAACCGATAAACGGACAAAAATCACATCTGTCACTGCTCAAATCAGGCAACCTTGTACTGATTGACGCGAATCAGATCAATGTTTGGGAATCTGGTACACAATCATCAACTACCTCTGTTGAGTTAAGGTTGCTGGATAATGGAAATCTGGTTCTTGTAACGTATGAAGGTGAAAAATTATGGCAAAGCTTTGATACACCTACAGACACACTTCTTCCTGAACAACCACTTACTAAAACCTCAAAGCTTGTGTCACGTAGAAGCTCGACTAATTTCTCCTCTGGATTGTACCAGTTACATTTTAATGAAGATAATGTCCTGCATCTTGTCTTTGATGGCATAGAGATGACAAGTGTTTTTTGGCCAAGCCCGTGGTTAATTGTTTGGGATGCAGGTCAGTAGAGACATATTCAGAATTTAAATTTTACTCGTTCAGTCTTTAGTTATGCATTCAGAATTTAATATTTGACGAAATTTAAGTGATTCTTTAACATATATAAGTATCTATGTCTGCATGGAAAATACTAGTTCTAGTTGAATCCATTCTTTTATGTTCTATTCGAGTCTACTGGTCAGTAAAGACGGATTTAAATTTAGTTTGTTAAATCTTTATATCTTGATATTTGTTGAAATTTTAGTGATTTTGATCAATATATTTATGTTTTATATCGAAAATACTGGTTTAGTTGAACTCATTGCTTATAAACTCCATCCATGTCTGCAGGTCGGTCTACCTACAATGACAGCAAAACTGCAGTTCTTGACCGTTTTGGGAATTTTATATCGAGTGATCTATTTGGATTCCAATCTGTTGATAATGGTGTGGAATTGCAAAGAAGATTTAGCCTTGACGTAGATGGCAATCTTCGATTGTACAGCTTAGATAAGCTAAGCAACACTTGGAAAGTTTCTTGGCAGTTATTTCTAGCAGCCTGCAGGATTCATGGAGTTTGTGGACTGAACAGTTTGTGTTCCTATGATCCTGTCTCTGGCAGAAAATGTTCTTGTGTACCAGGATACAGGATGAGAAATCCCAAAGATTGGTCCTATGGTTGTAAACCAGAATTCAAGATTTCTTGCAACGATACAAGCTCGTTGGATTTCATTCCACTTCGCCATGTTGAGTTTTATGGGTATGACATTGCATATTTTCGCAATAAAACCTTGAAAGAATGTAAAGATTTGTGCTTGAAACGCTGTGATTGTAAAGGTTTCGAATACAAGTATGTTGAGGGCAATGGCACCTACAGTTGTTACCCAAAAACACTTCTTTTCAATGGCTATGTTCAATCTAGTTGGCCTGATTCTGTTTACCTGAAAGTGCCTAAAGCACGACATGCCTGGCAGGAGCAATATGAAGGAAACCTCCAATGTGACAATAAAAAAGTGATGTTGGACAGAGCTTACAGAAGGAAAGAACATAATGGATGGATAAAGTCATTCATTTGGTCAGTTTTTGTAGCTGGAGTCATTGAGATTCTCTGTGTTCTCACTTACTTTGTTAAAACGAGAAAAAGCTCCAATGAAACTATGCAAGGCTACCTTCAACTTTCGACAAGATTCAAGAAATTCACCTATGCTGAGCTTAACAAGGCCACTTCCAATTTCAGTGAAGAGATAGGCCGAGGAGGCGGTGGTATTGTGTACAAAGGGAAATTGTCAGATGGCAGAGTTGCAGCAATAAAGTCTCTCTGTGGAGCCAACTATCAAGGAGAAGCGGAATTTCTTGCTGAAGTGAGCACTATAGGCAACCTGAATCACATGAATTTGATAGAAATATGGGGATATTGCGCCGAGGGAAAGCACAGGCTTCTTGTTTATGAGTACATGGAGTATGGTTCTTTGTCAGATAATTTGAATGCCAACAATCTTGATTGGGAAAAAAGGTTTGAAATTGCGTTGGGAACGGCCAAAGGACTTGCATACTTGCATGAAGAATGCTTAGAATGGGTCCTGCATTGTGATGTAAAGCCTCAAAACATACTTTTAGATTCCAATTACAAGCCAAAAGTTGCTGATTTTGGACTTTCAAAGATATTTAACAGAGGTGGCTTGGATAATTCAAACTTTTCCACGATAAGGGGGACGAGAGGATACATGGCTCCAGAATGGGTTTTCAATATGCCTATTACATCCAAAGTTGATGTCTATAGCTATGGCATTGTTTTATTGGAGATGATCACAGGTAAGAGTCCGGAAGTTTGTGCAGATGGTGGTTCGGGGGATGATGATTCTATCGGACTAGGATTGTTGGTCACTTGGATTAGAGAAAAGATGCGCGAAAACAGTGAAAGAAAATCATGGATTCAAGAAATTGTGGATCCTGCATTGGATGGTAAATATGACTTGGAAAAAATGGAGATCCTATTAAAGTTAGCTTTGCAGTGTTCAGAAGAAGACAGAGATGCAAGACCTACCATGTGTGAGGTGGTGGATAAAATGGTTCATCCAGAAAATTTCGAGTTAAAATTAGACATGTTAACGTAGTTTCTCAAGTTGTAAATCTATCCAAAGCTGATTTTAGAATGATAAGGAAGGTTAATACAAGCTTTATCTGTAATGTCTCTTGAGTAGCAAGTACTTTGAATTCCAAATGTAACTCATTAGAGAATAACATAGTTTCTTAACAATATTCTGCATTACAGCAACTGTTATGGAATTTTGCCATCACTAAAATCAAGTGGTAAATATATATCAACAACACTAAATGGTGTGATGGGATACATCAGATTCATTTACCCTGAACCTACGTCTCAGGTTTGAGTCCTGGTAATGGATAAATTTACGGTTGAAAAAGTTTCCCCTTAAAATTGGCATTATAGTACGTGAATATTGATTAGTCGACCAATGAACTCCAAGTCAGAGATATCCCTACTGGTGCAGACCTTCTATCAGGACCAGCCTAACAAATAGGCAATGCCAACTTAAAGAGTAAACTTAACCATTTGCAGATAGCCATCATATTATCAAATAAGCAAACTTTGACTAAAACCTAATAAACAGGGTGCCCATTAGCTGGATAGATCAGCAATAAATTCAGTTATAAAAAATCACTAGTCATGATCAACAGCCGCATAGTCAATAATTAATAAATGAATTTGCATTTCTGTTAGTTCACTAATCTAATCCTAGGTCCAATTGCTAAAAGGGACGAGTAATAACAGATATACTTGATACATTTGTAACCTCTCTCCGTCTTCTCGCAAATATCCTCTCCTCTTCTCTCCCTTCCTTGTAGTTGTGAATCGTAATTAAGCAAATTATAACCATAGAATTTTAATTAAGGGATAATTACACATACAAGTCACTAAGAAAAATTATTTACACAAAAAATAGTCCACTTTTTTTTAATAACAAAAAGTAGCCATCTGGCTCACCTTTGGCTATTTGTTACAATTTTGGGCATTCAGCCCTCGTTGTATAAGCATGTATAGTTAGTGTATATTTGTGTATCATAATATATATTTAGTGTATAACTCATGTATACGTAATATACATTATATAGCAGTGTATACTTTCTATAATTATATTGTATAGTCATGTATAGTTTCGCTGATTTGGAGCTATTTTTTATGTAAATAAAATATGGACTATTTTTTTTGTAAATTTTTTACATGTTTTGTATATATATGTAATTCAACTCATTTTTGAAAGTTCAAAACATCAAAAGGACCAACTCCTTCCTTATTGGACCCAACTTCTCAATTCTAAATCAGCCCAACCCAAAATTCCTTGACCCGGCCCACATCCCCTTTTCTCTTGTCCCTCTCTGCAAATCGAAAGGGGAGCAAATTTTCATTCATCAGTAGAAGTGGAAAACGATGTCGTCTGTTTGAACTTCAAAGGGTGTATTAGAGCAAACCTTCCATAAGGGTTGTGGTGGAGAGGTAAGTACTCCTTCATCTTTAACCAGAGGTCTCAGATTCGAGTTCCCTTTGATACGAAGTCATCCTTGTTAGGGAGCGCTATACCCCAATGTGGGACTTCCCGGCGCGAACCCGGATTTACTCAAACTCCAATGTGGGTACTGAACACCGAGTGGAAAACCAAAAAAAAAAAACCTTCAATAAGGACCACCCTAACAAATATGTAGTACATACCAACATAAAGAGTAAACCATTTTTATTGATCATCACATAGTAATAAGTTTACTTTGACCAAAACCTAGTTAACAGGCTGCCCATTAGCTGGATAAATCTACAAGCAAATTCAGTAATTAAAATCTTTAAAGTCATGATCAACTGTCTCACAGTCAATAATTAATAAATGAATCTGCATTTCTGTTAGTAGATAACCTAACAAAATCATTTAAATCGTCCCTACTCCATTCCCTAATCTAATCCTAGGTCCAATTGTCATTACATCTTTTTTAATTTGCTAACTAGGAATATTTCAATCTTAAGCTAGTTAATATCAATTATTCGTTCCTTGTTAGGGGGAATTTCATATATATACAAAAAACTAATTAATTTATAACAAATATAATTCATGTTTTATTTACATAAAAAATAGTCCCAAATCAGTCAAACTATACATGGCTATACAATATAGTTTGTCAAAAGTTATAGAAAGTATACACTACTATACAATGTATATTATTTATACATGAGCTATACACTAAATATACATTATGATACACAATGACTATACATGTCTATATAACGAAAGTTATTTTCTTATAGTTATTTTAAGTGAATCGTCCCTAATTATCCAAAAAAAAAAATCTGATTGGAGAAATTTTCATGTGCAGAACCCTTCAGGCCCAGCCCATTATGGTCCACAGAAATTGATATCAACTACCAATCTAAATGATACATGAGATTTGAAACTTTGTATTTTGTGTCTCACACAACTGATAACTGGTTATGTGAGGCTTGTTTTTTGTATGGTAATTTAAAATTTTGTGGTGTGTGGATCCAAATAGATAAGAATTGGATTCACTAAATTGTGAATTAAAAAGCTAACAAAATTACTTATATCAATTGTGCGACGAAAAAAATAAAACGATAGAGAAGGTCATTATCTTAATCGAATGCCTAATAAATCCTTCTTCCAAGTATGAAAGGAGCGCGTAACATTAAAACATGAGAGATAAGATTACTAAACAATAATAATTGAAACGTCATTCTCACCAAACTGGTATTAACACATAATTTCCACATGTCCAGAATGTTCCTTTTCACAACTCGATTAGGCTCCACTGATATTTTATTTTATTAAAAAGACTTGTACCATGTCTAACACATAGTGCATCCACCACCACCACAAACAAAAAGGGTAATTTTAACCCACTATAATCAACATTAGCCTAACTATCATATCACAAACTATGCAACTTAAGTATGTTTTTTTTGACTAATAAATCTTCACAAACTAAGCAATTTAAGTATGTTTTTTGACTCATTAACAGGCTGCCATTAGCTGGAAATCAGCAACTAATTAAACAATTTCAGTTATTATCTTAAGAAGTCATGCACAACTGTCTCCACATTCAATAATTAATAAGTGAATCTATTTTAGGTGTTAGTTGAAAATCCAAACAAAAAATCAATCAATGCTGGACCTACTTGGCTTCTCTACCAATCTAATCCATAATATTCTCATCACTTTGACATTTTTCAATATTTCAATTATGCGTAATTCAATCTTAAACTATGTAATTTCGTGTAAGACGGTCACGTTCCGATAATTCATTAAATAATAATATTATATTTTAGCAAAGATCTATATTGTTTCCTAATATGTACTGATCTTAGACTGCCGTCCAAGGTTAGTTCAACATTAGACAAGAGAATGAGATTCTTAATTTTTTATGTTTTCAGTGCATTTCCTTCTGAACAAAGATAAGTTTTTTTTTTCAAATTTCTTCTTCTCCTCTCTTCCTCTCATCTGTACATTACTGCAAAATTATTTCTGTGATGGGAATTCTACGGAAGTAAATAAAATAGAGATTAAGCGAAAAATGAAAGGAAGGAGAGCGGGATGGTGGTGGGGGCTGGTAGGATCCTCCATTGATTCTCCTCCGATGACATTGCGGTGAGCAACGGCAGCCATTGTTGTCTGACAAAAGAACAGTTCAACTGTAATCGCTAACTTATCACTCAATCTTGCTGATGCCAATACGCTTGATTACAGCATTCCTTATAGCATCAGTCTGCATGCAGAGGCCATTTTGTTCAAACCCAGACATGTAACTCTTCACTTCCTTTCTTATCATATCTTGCAGAACTGATAAGAACTCTGGGGTAAAAAACTGTTTCTCTCCTGCTTTGGGTGCGGCACACAAATCATAACTTTGCTGGGGTTGAGGAAGATGAGTCATGAAAACCGCGGGAGTAGATGTTACAGCGGTAGGTGGAGGAATCGGTTTATCAACCGCCGGCAAAAGAGGAGGCGTTGGTAGCAGTGGTGGGGAATGAGGGGACTGAATTGGTTTTTCAATGGATCCGGATCCGGGTAACGAGAGGCAGAGAGATGTGGGTGGGTCGGGTAAAGATGGAGCTGTTTCGATCTGCTTAACTAGAGGAGGAAGAGGGAAAATCCCGCCGGCTCGAGCAACAGGTCTATAAACAAGAGGCTGGGGAAAACCAGACAGACTCGAATCACTCAAGTCGGATCCGGATGGACTACCCGGATTCATAGATATAGCAGAAGAAAAATTGGTACAAGGACCAACACTAGACGATCTTTTCAAAGGCTGCTGGGGGGTTTCAAAGCTTAAATCTTCGGACATGGTAGGACACTTACGTTTAAGAGTAGAGTTCCAGTGATTCTTAATGGCGTTATCGGTACGACCCGATAACAAACGGGCAATAGTCGCCCATTTGTTCCCAAACTTCGCATGAGCCCTGATGATGGTATCATCCTCTTCAGGAGTAAAAGCACGGTGCTCCACTTGAGGAGAAAGCTGGTTACACCACCGGAGACGACAGGATTTACCGGATCGACCTGGAACCGATTTGCTTATCAAAGTCCAGTTCCTTGGCCCATGTTTCTCCACAAGCGTCTGTAACAGCTCGTCCTCTTCAGGACTCCATGGACCCTTAATCCGATCCGAATCTTTCCTCTGCGTAATCGCCGCCATCAAAGTAATAGCAACCGATATTTTAACCCTGAGGAAAAAGGTAAGCAAAGCAGATGGATTAGGAGAAATAGGAATCGAGAGATTTCCGGCGAGGGAGAGGGAGGAAAATATTTACAAATTTGACGGTGGTGGGAGGCGGAGCCTCGCCTTTACTGAACGAAGACTTGTGGGGGATAGAGGGGGGTTTATATACTAGAAGAAGCAAAAGGATAGGAATGACCGGTTGAAGAGGTGGAAGTGACCGGTTATAGAAAAGCAAAGGCAGTTACACTTATACAGCTGGCAAAGACACGCGTCACAAGATGACACGGTCGATGTAGACACCTATTTAAATCACACTTCTAAAATCTCGGGAATTTTTAGATATTAAGGGGGTAGTTGGTTTTAAACACACATTATAGCTTTTATTTAATTTAGACCTCTTTTTTATATTTATTCCTTCAATTTTGAATAGAAAAATGTATTAAATGTTTATGCTCCTTTTTGAACTCTTTTCATTATTTAAAATGGGTGAATTATTCAAAATTTAAGATGATTATTTGAAAAAAAAATCATATTTAGAGTTTTATTCATTAAAGTTTTATACTTTTTTTGTCCTAAATTGATTTAATTTTTGAAGTTTTTTTCCATGCTCAAAATAGTTAAATTATTTAAAGGTATGCTTGAAATTTTTTCTATAATTGTCCTTTCATTTATTAAAGTTTTATATTTTCTAAAAGATAAATTACACTACCTATTTATGACATGATAAAGGACAATAGTGAATATTATGATTTAAATTTAGTCTTTGAATATTTTTCTTAATATGTATACATTGCCTCATAAATTAAGTAAATATGGGACGGAGAAAAATATTTTTTAAAGAGATAAATTAAATAGTTGAAAAAACTACATTTATGTTTTCAAAAGGTTAATGTTGAAAAGTATAATTTAAATTGTATCCTTAAATAATTTTCTTAATATGTGTATATTATCCCAAAAAATTTGATTTCTACTTTACTAAGTCAATTCAGTAAGTTAAGGTTCATGCTTGAAATGAAAAAAAAAAAAAAAAAGAGGAAGGAGAAGGAATAGGCGAAATGTATCATTCTTAACAAAAAAAAAGATATCACTACTTCGCTTCTTTGTTGAACTGTCGCACGAACAGTAGTCTATGAAGGGGCAATTGGTAATTATGATTTAAATTTTATTTTTTCTTAATATATGAACATTACCTCACAAAATTAAGTTAAAATGAAACGGAGGACATATTTTTTTAAAAGATAAATTACATTTTTGAAAAAACTACATTTATGTATTTAAAAAGGTAATATAGAAAAATATTGTTTAAATTATATCCTTAAATATTTTTTTTAATATATGTATATTATCTTAAAACTTTGATTACTACATTATTAAGTCAATTCGGTAAGTTATAAGGTCCATGCTTGAAACGGAAAAAAAAAAAGGAAAAGGAGTAGACAAAGCTTGTCGTTCACTACTTCACGTTTTTATTGGATCGTCGCACGAATACAATAATCTATGACCATAATTTAATTTTAATATCCTTCGTACTGTCCCTGTTGATAAAAATTCAAATATCTTAGAAAGTACATTTATATTTGTTCATTATTTCATTTGGGACATTTTACATTTCGCTATTTTATTTTAATTTTTACTTATCATTATAAATAATACAGCAAGTAATATCGATATTGTGGTAAAAAAGTTAAAATAGACCAATAAAAAAAAATTAAATTCACCGACCGTTTTTGGAAGTTAATACTAATAATAATTTATTTATTTATATTTGTGAAGTGTGTACGTACGGTTATAAGGGAGGGAAGATAGTAAGTGGATGGGCTTTGACTAAAGCCAGGCTGGAGAGCATTTTTTATGGGCTTTGATATTTTCCTACTTTTAACTTTCAAATATATTTATTTTAATTTTTGGTGTTGATGAGCTGGCACTAGACGACAAATGTCTGTAGCAGACGAATACTGTGATTCATCCAGGCTGTAAAACCTGACCCATCATAACGGCCATCGTGCCCACCTACACGTGGCAGTCAGACGCGGCCAGTTTGAACTGCCGTAACCGACTTTAACGTTTTCTGTGATTTAAATTAATTAAGTAGATGGGATTAGATTAATTAGTGTTTGTTACCTACATTTAGGAAAAAAACATGTCACGCAACTTATATGCTAACCGAAAGTTTGTTTCTCCACTTCTACTAATCAATGAACGCATTTTTAGATGGAGGAGTTTCAACTATAATTTTTTTTCCTTTAAAAATGCCTTCTTAATCAATGTGTGAGTGTTAATCAACCATAAAGTTGATATTCTTTTTTACTCTCTGTTTCATATTGTTTGGCTTAGTTTGATTTAAAACTATTTTTTTAAAGTATATTTTTTAATTCAATTAACTTTATTATTAATGCTATAGAGTTAATAGCAACAACTTTATTTAGTTTTCTAAATTATATTGTCAACAAAAGTATTATGAGTCACAATTATATTGTCAATCCCATAAGTGGCTCTAATATGATCTTCACTCCTTTCTATCTAAAGTCATGTTCTCGGTGATATGAAGCTGCGTCATATCTTGTCTAATCACCTCCACCAAATATTTTTTTGGTCTGCCTCTCCTCCTTCGTGTAACTCCTAAAACCAACCTCTCACACCTCCTAACAGGAGCGTCGACACTTCTTCTTTGCACATGTACAAACCATCAAAGTCTTCTTTTTCTCATCTTGTCCATCACAGAGGTCACCCTAACTTCTCCTGAATGATCTCATTCCTAATCTTATCACCCTTGTTATGTTTATAGTTTTGGTAACAATTATATCACCTAGCCTTTTATATGATTCTAAAACTTAATCAGTCTAAAAACTTTGTATCTTTGAAAATCAAATTAGAATCCTACGGGGAGGACCATTAAGATGATTAATTGACAAAATAATGTCATGGAATTCTGCCTGCAATATTTAAACTAATAAAATGAGTGTATATAAATTAATCAAATTTTTATTTTTCTTTGTTTATCGTTAATAATTTTATAAGTTTAATTGTTAATATTTGTTATTTATTCTCGAATAGTAAGAGCTTAATTGAAATATTTCTTCTTCTTTTTTTTTCATTCATACACTTCAAAAGTGACATCAGATCAATGAGAATTTCTCGATTAAAAAAAAGTCTATTTTGTTGATGATTTTTGGTAATAAAACAAATAATCTCGTGAGTTAACATCATATTAGAATGTGAGACAAAATTTAGTAATATTCTTTGAAAGAAATCAAAATAATCAAATATTCTTTCTTCTTATAAATAAATGATGCACGTAAATTTACCTATATGGAATTAATTCAAGCAATTTGCGGTGTATAACACGTAAATTTACCCATATTCGACCTGCTAATCTAGTTTAAATGAAGTTGACCAATAGACTAACACGTTCTTTCTTATAATTAGTTTAAAAAATTAAAGATTAATCAACTTAAATTTTGAAAACGCAAGTAACACATATTTTAAGACATATTAAATATTTTCTCCGTTCCATTTAAAATGTTATTGTAACTTAAATATTCTCTCAAAATTACTATCATTTTATAAATGCAAGACCTATGTTGGCAATTATTTATAAATATATACACAAACAATATTAAAGAATTGATTTTATTTATTATACCTTAGTTGTCAAAAAGATTAAGAATTAAAGAAAGAAGCTATAATAATCGTTAAAATGAGACGAAGTGAGTAACTTATTTGAACTCTTCGTCTCTTACATTTTTCTACGTTGTGGTTAAATAAAAGTCGCAAAAATATCATGATTCGTTATATGTATTTTTTTGTTAGTTATATAAAAGATTTTTGTTTAATTAATTATTGGTTAGCACTATTAGCAATGCGTTTAAAATGTGTGCAATGAGAACCACAAATTGAATGAAGGCAATTCATCTTCATGCAATGAATATGGGCCACTTTGTCGTTTTCTGTTGTACCTTTGCCTAATATATGTCTAACAAGTGTTTGATTATGCAATCTATTACTCTTTCCATCTCGATTTAATTGAATTTTTAAAATTTAAAATGATTGAATTATTCAAAGTTTAAGATGAATGTTTGAATTTTTTACATTTTCTAATAGATAAATTATAATATATATATTTATGACTTCAGGTAATAGTGAAAAGTATGATTTAAATTTTGTCTTTAAATGTTTTCTTAATATGTGCGCATTGTCTCACAAATTCAGAGTATATATTATATATACACACACCCATTACTCAAACTAATAATTTGGTCTCTAAATTATGAATGAAAATTTCATGAAAATACAATAAGTGTGAATTATCAACCATATAAACTTGTTTGGTATAATAATGTAAGTATATTTTCCTTGATAGTAATGTTTACCAGACTTTTTCAAATGATATCAACTATCTTATTTCCTCATAATTGTTGTGATGAAATATAAATTCTTAAATCCCTCTGTTGTTGACTGTTAACAATTTCTATCTTTAATATTTGATAGTGCTATACTAGTCCCTCTCTTAATTATATTCAACTTTCTTTGGTGGAAGTTGTATATCTTTTTCTTTTTCTTTGAAAATGCTATATTAACTTGATCTTGAGTTTGTTGATAGGTAATTTTGTTGGAAGTTGTATGTACAGTGGAAGCATATTAGAATTGTATTGCTTACCTAAATAATATATAGTACTGATATTTATGCTAGAACACATATAATTATTTAAGTGAATATATATATACCTTCAAGCGAATTTAAAAGTTAGAATGAAATTCTACAGTCTTTTACAGTGCTCTCAAGTTTACATTTGAATTCTCTCAATACTTGGGTGAGCAACCATTGTATAGAAAGCTCAATTCTTGACCCTTTTTTATGTTATATGGAGACTTTTTCCTAGTCTAAATCTAGACCGAAAATATTTATTTTCCTTTCTTTTGTAAGAATAGGATTCTGAATTCAAGTTAAACATGTGCACTAAGGGACAATGAAATTAATTACTGAGAGTATTCCTTATTATGGAAATAATTTAAATAATTAATTTGAATTATTATTATCATAATAAATTAGTGGTCATTCCACAAAAAATTCGCAATTGCACTCCTTCATTTATATTTAGAAATTCTCCATTAAATATTTATATAGTTCCCCATATTTAGATTAAATTACTAACAAATTTAATCCAAAAATTAATTTCTTTTCGAGCACTATTTAACTTATTTCATGCGTCAAATTTATAAATTCACTTGAAAGATTTGACACAATGAAAACTTATAAGCTTCTCAAAAAGACTCATCATCAATATTTTCTATATGAAGACATGGATTCCGTACATACAATATTCAGTAGCACAAAAGGTTAAAACTACACCATTTTCACAATCAAGGTAAATTATATATAATCTTGTGCAATAATTATACTGATAACATGTCCAATATCCACCTTAGATTGTGAACAATTTTTTTTATATTTATAGAGTATATTTATTTATATATTTCCTAAAAAAAAATAGTGTTCACATGTGATTTCCACACCTACTTCATCTGTCCTTTGGCCGTACTACGCACCGTCCCCTCGTCACGTGTCTAAAAGCCAAAGCCCATACGTGTGCACATTTCTCTCCATTCTTTTATTTTTTAATTTTAATTTGTTAAATGTCAAATTTACCCTTTTATTTTGCAAAAAAGATCTATTTTATCCTCCTGCTTTTGGTACCTCATGTTTAGTCAATGCCAAATTCCAAGTGTCATTGATATTTTGATGTAGTGGACATTTATTGAAATTCTTGTGTAGATGAAATTTGATCTCATAGTCTTTGGGTTATGAAATTCTTGTGAGGACGAAATTTGTTTTTGTATAAATTAAAAAAAAAAATTCACAAAAATATTGAGAATTTTTCTAATTTTGATGTGAATTATTAGTTTTGTTTTTGAACTATCGATATTCTTAAAACACTTTTTTACTTAACAAATTGAACTTAAATACATCTCGATCTCGCATCATGAATGAAATAAATTAAACCTTTAAATTCTCACCAAATTTTAGGTATTCTTAGCACTTATCTCAACTTTTTATTAAGATTTTTATGATCATACGAGAGTTTGAGACTCTGTCATGTGGCTGATTAAGTCAAATAGAGGAGATATTTAAGTTCAGTTAGTCATATTTAGGAGAATTTTTAAGCCTATCAAGTATCAATAGTTGAGGAATGAAACTAATAATTTATGTCAAATTCAGGAGTATTTTTAATACATCTCCCAAAATACTTCTATTCTAGCTTAAAGGCTTTGAAAAATGGCTTGTCCTTGCTTCTTAATTGCATGCTTCTTCAGCTTCGACTTCGACTTTAGATCTAATTGATTTAAGGTAATGATATTTCTTTTTGATATTTTCGTGTGTCAATTTTTGTAACAACAATTATTTTTCGAAAAATGACCTGCCTTTTTAATAAGGACACTACTATGTTTCTAGTGGACACCAATAGTTAGCTATCAATTCGAATTTGAATTAAAAAGTCTCAAATCGACAAAACACATGAGAAATATTGAGTATATAATAAGATCTTGTACGAACCTAAGTTCAGAGCGAATAATATCACGACGGTTATAATAGCTTAAAGTTAATAAATCCGTCCCTATGTTTGTCCCTTTTTGTATGATAAACATTGAAGGAATTAGTCATGGTTTGCTTGAAAGAATGTGTTAACTTTTGTGCGACCAAAGTGTTTAGATGCTACGTACACTGCTTTACAACTTTAATTTAAAAAACAACATTAAGTTGCTTTTAACCTGCCAAATACTCTGCTACCTCAAGAAAAGAACAATTTTCTCATCAATACAATTGCATCTCTTTCAACCTAAAAGTGAAACCAAAATTAAGTAAAGCTCATTTGTTAATTAAATAAATAATGGTAGTTCACTTTCTATGTAACATATAAATAATTATATAGTTTATAGTGTTGTGTCCCAAATTTGTATAATTGGGATGTGGGATTTATCGTCTTAATAGGATCGGATAGATTTAGTATTCTTCAACCTGTGGTTTATTTGGATTCAATAATTTTTGTTTAAACTTTATATTTATATTAAAACATTCACCAAATTATATGATGTTTTATTATGAACCTTGTTATTATATATTAGTTCAGGATCACTATACACTATTGAATCTTATTAACTTTTGATTTTAGAGTCACCGTTGCTAAATGAGTTGAATTCAAGGTTCATTTCTTAATGTCATATCAATGTTAGATCCATCTCAAATCTTTGTTTTTCTAATGTTGAAAGAATTCATAAATTTCATATTTTGAATTTGTCTCTGTAGCTAACGAGTAACACCCAAGATTGATTACTTAAAATGATATTAACGGTGATCCATCTCAAATCTTAATTAAGTAAATTAGATTGCTAATGAGGTTTGTGACTTTCGACCTTTGTATTCCATATTAGTGTCATTCTTTTAGTGAAAACTAAATTTTGTGTATTTGGAAGATTTAAATATTGAGTTTGAAAATCTTCAAAAAGAAAAGTTACTCCACCTTTTTTTTTTAACCTCAAAAGCAAAGTAAATAACGCAATATTCCCAATAATTCAAAAATTGAGCTTGAAAATTACAAATGCCTTAATTCAGCTTAGTGTCCTTTGTCCTCACTATTAACTACTTACTCAGAGTACTAACAACAACAACATATCTAGTGAAATTTCACAAGTGGGGTTTGAAATGATAAAATATACGCAGACCTTACCACTACCTCATAGAGATAGAAAGACTGTTTCCGAAAGACTCTTATCATATGTCCTAAAATTAAATTATTTGAAATGATAGTGTACACCAATTTTACTTTTACCTCGTGATGATAGAAAGCAAGGTCGATTTCGAAAGATCATTTGCTTAATTGAAAAAAACCAATAAAAATCTTGTTGAATAACGTATAACAAGAAATTGAAAAGAAAAAGATTCTCTTAACTAATGTCAACTAGGAGATAGTAGCAAAGTTGATAAATAAAGCAAAAGATAATGGGAAGATACTTTTCTTCCCCTAAAGTACACTCATTGGATATAATAATACCTGGGACAGAATTCTTATTTAATACTCCTCCAATGTGATCAATATAATGTACTACATTATATATATGGACCACAAGGGGAATCAGTGTGGACAATTATAATTTGGATAGCCAATTGCTTCTTGAGCATATGTTCAAAATAATCATATTTGGCACTTGTAGATATCATTAGATCTCAATCCTTAGCTATACCACATCATTCATATGCCTAGAATTTACTAATTGGTTGTTACACCTTTTTATTTTTATTATAGCCTTCGTAACGAGTCGTATTCACATTGTCGCAAATTATTACGTGTGTTTTTATGTTACTTGACTATGACTACTAATGACAGTATAAGGGGATAAAAACTCTCTATTTGATGCTAATTAAGGGCAGTATGATATAAGAGTCAAGTAAAATAAAACGAATGGAGTAATTCTAAATTAAACTTTTTAGATTTAAACTAATTTACGTGACTCTGATTTTAATAGGAAAAAAGTTAATTAAAAGAGTATTTAATTTATGAATGAACTTGTTTTTCACTAGTTTAAAAAGCATAAATTCAATGATAGACTCCACTATGATCAATTATATAATTGTCTTGATTTCTCTTGTTTTCTTTAAATTCCCCCTATACTACATGAATATTGTCGTCTACTTATAATGATCAAACAAAAGATCATAAATCTAATACAATCTCAAAATTTAATTCAAAAAATGAGTATTGCTAAAGATAATACACTCTAGCATGTCTCGATCTCATACAAAATATTATGAAAGATTATCATCAGACAAACTTGATTTTGATATCATTATAAAAAGTAAATATCATATCTAAATCAATTTAAAAACAAATTAAAGTGGTGAAAATAGTTCTAAAGCATATAAAAGAAAATCAAATTATCATCCACCCACTTCCATGAACTAATAACAAGCAATTGCATAATAAAGACTCGATTAAAAAAATTTAAAATACATTCTCTTTTTCTTTGGAATAAAAAAAATATTAGGCTCCATTAAATGAACGTAATTCAAGATTATATATCATCAACGAGGAACTTTAGTGATAAAGACTATATGTATTATCTACTTCCAATTTCAGTTTACTTGATCTCTCATTATATAACAACTCATCTTAAGATGAGAAGTCCCATATTCAATAACTTAATTTATAATAATGAGGTAAATTTTGTATTTGTTATGTTATGCGTTGTTCTCTTATTTGTCGGTGCAGTTGCTAAATCTGCCCAATTTCCCCTTCATATATGGTTACCTGATGCCATGGAGGGGCCTACTCCTATAAGTAAATACGTCTTACCTACTAGTGACACGTTTTAAAGTCGTGAGAGCCTAGGTCCAAAACGGACAGTATTACTAGTGGGCTAGAGTGTTATAGTGACCTAACAAAAATACTCCCTTTGTCCATCTTTACTTGATCCCAATTGACTTGGCACATGAATTAAAAAATAGTAAATGATAGGGGTGTTTTTTCCAAATCACCATTTGAATATAATTAATACAATGTATTGAAAAATGTAATAGGGAAATAACTATAATTAACGACAAAGGTAAATTAGAAATAAAGTATAAAATTATCTCTTGATTTCATAAACTGAACAAGTATTATTAGACATCCTAAAATTTGTATAAGCGCGATTAGAAAAGTTGTTGCATTAGAATCAGTGATCTAACAAAAACATTATGAGAGTCTAATCTTATAATTAATGAAAAGCAAAAATACTAATCATCATTTGTAATGTTATTAATATTTGCTTCTCCAATGGCTAATCTCCCTTTTTTCTTTCTCTCACATGAATTATTGGTACCAAAACCCAAAGCCATAAGAAATGGCGCCGAATTCCCTCTGGCTCCGACAGTTGCAACCAAGTGGGACCCAATAATTGCCACGTAGACACCGCTCCTTGATTACTAAACGGCCGACATGTTCATGACTTGTATATCTAGCCACGTAAGCAAGTTTGTTAGGTAGGACCCACAAGTTTGTAGACAAGTCAAATTGTCAGTTTTATAGTGACGTGTACACTGTCTTTAACGGGCCTAACTGCAACTTTTTTTATTTAATTTATATATTTTTTGAAAAATAAATTAAAAACTGACGTCCAATATTATACTCTTTGCCAGCTATATCCCACTTCTTTCACGAGTTCCCATAAATGCATTATAAAAAATTTTATTCTCTTTTTTATTTTATTTGGTGGTGGGGTCCGCAGTCCATTAAAAAACCTACGAGCATGCACTTCTTATTGTACCATAACGTACCACCTATAGTACTTACTATTCCTTTTCCTTAGCCACCTCAACGCTCTCCCTTCTCCTTTTGTTTTTTCCTCTTTTCGAGGAATTATAGGATTTGGGGACGAATCAACCACAAGGATCTGTTGGATGTAATTTTATCTTGCACTTCTGTTTGAGGTTTATTCTAAGATTTGAATTCGTAATTTTCTGGTTACACGACAAAGTCATTATAAGTTATTTGAAGGCTTCCCTTTAAACATATTTTCCTAATACAAATATAGTATCCATGAAAAAATTATTGGGTTCATTTGAAACCCCAAACCCTCACTTAGCTTCACCATTGTTAATACAGGTCAATAAAATAAGACTGGTAAAATATTACTCCTTCCATCTTATTTTATATGATACCTATTGATTTGACACGACATTTTAAATTATTTTTTTTAAACTTGTGGTCTAAAATTATTCTTATATATTTTTTGTATAGCTGAGAATCATTTCATTAAGGATAAAAAGAAAATTTTAAGGTCAAATTATTTTCAATTAGAGTAAGCTGATATTCTTTTTGAGACGAATTAAAAATAAAAGATTGACACATAAAATGAGACAGAGGGAGTAACATTCAACTCCTTTCAAATTTAGATTCAAAGTATAAATGTTTGGTACGTAGATTGTAAATTATTCCAACAAAAAAGATTTTTACGTCATCCTTCTTATTTATAAGGATTATTATTACTATGTGAGCGTTTAAAATTACATGTAATTTATAAAGTGACTAATTGTCCTCCAAAAAAGGGAAAGAAAGTGATCATCTTGTCAAGCTTTTTGAACCCTTGAAGGAGCGTTTATTTATCATCTCTAGTTAGTATAAGTAAAAGAACAAGGACACGAAACTTTTCCTAAATATGATGGAGCGTTTTCGAACCACAAATAGGAAATTGAATGCTCTCTTCATCCATCTTTACTTGTCCCCTGTTTAGTTGACACAGGAATTAGGTCGTAGTAGTAAGTGATAGAGATAATACAATGTCTTGAAAAAATGTAATAAAAATATGACTATAATTAATGATAATGACAAATTAGAAACTAAGGATAAAATTATCACTTGATTTTATAAAGTGGACAAGTACTATTAGACGTCTCAAAATAATATAGTGGACAGATAAAGATGGACGAAAGGAGTAATTGAATTTTTTGTATCATGGTTAAAGAAACTAAATAGTTGTAAACGAATTTTTTTGATTGTTCAAAAGTGAATTCAATTTTGAATGGAGAGTAGGTGGAAAGAGGGAATTGAAAAGATGAAGATATGCACTAATAAAAACATAATTGGAATACTTATCGACACACCTTTTCATTTCTTATATGTGAAGCAAAAGCACATGAAATTTCATAAAGAATTCCAGTCCTCACACTATTCTTCACTAATTATTTGATAAGCCAAATTAGTTGGCTGATTAAAATTATTGATATAATTAATTAATGGAATTTCAATTCATATATTTAATTAATGATAAAGATATTTTTACCTTTTTAGCCCCACGTTTGTGACTGTTTTTCACATTTTCAAAAGAAACTAACTCATTGAATAGAACGTCACATTTTTTAAAAAAATATGTAGGCTTTAGATACTGTGCATCCCATTATGTGAGACAGTGCCAGTGTCGTTCTAATCCATAATATGAAAGAATATTTTTTTTATAGCTTTATCTTCCAAAAGTTTTATTCTTCTGTGTGTGTATTTGTGCAGCTTCTCTCCTATTCATCATGTTTATACTGGCTAATCTTTTATATTTTACATATTCATCATTTTTTATGTTTTGATTTAGACGAAAATTTTCAGGAAATAATTTCTCTACCTTTGTTAGGTAGTGATAATGTCTGCGTATATTTTATTCTTTTCAGGCCCTACTTATGAGATTCCACTGAGTATGGTGTTATTACATATTCGTGATTAGAAATAGTATGTTTTTTCTCCAATCCTCTTCATTTATAATAGTAATTAAAAAATATGAAAGTAACTTTTTGGGTTTATATAAAGTGTTTGAGAAGCACAAGACGTGAGGGCATTTGGTCTAGTGGTATGATTCTCGCTTTGGGTGCGAGAGGTCCCGAGTTCGATTCTCGGAATGCCCCACAGGTTTTAAATTTTTTGATCTGAGATACTGCTGTCTTTTTGGGATTATATGTCGTGTTTATCCATTTATAGAACTTTCATGACTTCAGAAATTCTAAAAGTAAAAATCTATTCCCTCAATTTCATTTTAAGTGAATTTTTTTGAAACGTTTTATATTGACTCGCAAATTTAGTTAATATAAAATGGAGTACTAATTAAGATTTAAACTCAAAATTTAAGATGAATAATCAACTTTCTACCGATGAGTCAATCACTACTGTTGTACACCAACATTTTAAGATGTACTCCCTAGTCCCTCTGTCCATTTTTAGTTGTCCACTATACTACTCACTTTATAAAATCAAGAGATAATTTTTATACTTAATTCCTAATTTATTCTTATCATTAATTATAATTATTTTTTAATTATATTATTTAAAATATTATATTTAAAGGGTGATTTAACAAAATTACTCCTATAAATTACTATTTTTAATTTTTATGTTAAATCAATAATAAACAATCATTATTGAACGAAGGAAGTATCATATATATATATATATATATATATATACACAATGTAATATATTAAGAAGTGAGATGAAATACACCAAGCATATTATTGTTGTTGTCCAACCTATTTGTGAAATGGACATACAGAAATGTGTGTGAACGGCATGTTTCTCGTGGGATAATTGTCTATTTAGCTTTTCTTTACAAAAAAATAATTTAAAAAGGAATAAAATTGGGCCCATTAATTAAATTAATTTATCTTGGTTTAACTTATGAAAACAAAAGAAACCCTCCCAAGAAACGGCTGTAGTTGACGGAATCCGCCGTTCACCGCCGCAACCATAATTTTTATTTTGCTATTTTATCCCAACTTGTGACCTTTTAAAAAAATAACTTTGATTAATTTATATACCATGCATGAGAGGAAAGTATATATAAAAAGTCAACAATATGTGTTGCAACTTGCAAGACTTCAAGTGGGATTATTTTAAGATTAAATATTTGCTAAAGATTGTGAATAATTTAATGATTTGATGGAAAAAAACAAAGTTAGATGCATCACAATCTTTTGTTTAAAAATATTTGAAGTAGCTTAGCTTAGCAAAGCAAAGGTTCTATTCTTGTTTTGTTGGTTATGACTTATTATGAATGAGTGTGATAAATATTTTTCGGTCTTGATAAAAGTTGAAGATTCGAGTTTTGAATATAATATTATTTTTATTAGGAGTGTTACTTAGGATGAGAAGTAGTATGGAACCATATAGTAAATAGGGGGTTTATCTGAATACTCCTTCGAGGAAAAATTATAGAATTATATATATAATAAAAATAATTTTTTTTATATATAATAAATATCGAATCATCTTCAATTAGTTTGTATGTCTATTTTTTAAAATTCGAATCACTTTAAAAAAATTTCTAACTTCGTTATTGATCAGAAGCGTCCCTTCGCAACCCCAACTAACAACAACAAAAACTCAATTAAATTGGAGAATCAATAAAGCAAAATGGACGGTAAACGTGTTGATGTGAAAACTTACGTGTTTGACTTGGTCAGACTTGGCTTTTCATAGTGGTAGTTGGGTCACTAGATATTTTACTCCAAATAGTTACCATATAGTAATTAAATTAAGTTCGATTAATTAAATAAATTTGAATTCTAAAAACTTATAAAAATTGTGATGAATAGAAAGAATTGTTTCTCCTCATATTTGAGATACGATAACAAGAGTCATTTTGTTAGAGAGCGATTTATCTCTAGAATGAAATTGTTAGTATTGGGAATATATGTTTGTGGTAATAAAAACGGAACACAATGATACACTTATTTAATAAGAATTAGAAGGGTAATAATGACACTATAATTTTACGTAATCACGAATTAAAAGGAGCAATCGATATCACCTTACACTTGTACATGAGTAAAAACTCCATAAATCACTGCATACTTAAAAGAAAATATCTCTTTTTTTAGATTTCTATCTCATTATGAGATTGCTCACACTCTATATTTTTTCTCATAGACTACTCATCTCTATCTCTATGATGTGTAGACTCCATGTTTCACAAATTTAGACTAACTTATCAAGTCTAGATTTCAATCAGGCAAATTGATACATTTCAGGTACAAATCTATCTATTTTTATTTGATCACTATATTAAAAATAGATGTCCAATACTATCTGTCTACTTTATGAAATCAACATATTACACTGAAGGGTCATGTGGTGTGAGCTATAAGTTATAATAATATGTTTGGTAAGAGGTATTAGTTAGTCCTTGGATTATTGACTCCACCATTTTTACTTTAGTGATGGAATAAGTTATCTTATATATATGATGAAATAATTGATCTCTGGATAAACCTGAATTAATTATCCCCAGATAATATGTTCCCAACCAAATGACTATTTCTTAATCTCTATATTAAATTAATAATAAACTATTATTATTATTATACGTAGGGAGTAACAAACATTTTAATACTACCTTACCTGGCGCAAAAATAGGTCAAAAATTAGAAGTCAAAAGGAAGAGAGACGCTGCTATTAATGAGCTAGTTCAAATAGTTAGTTATACAAACAATAAGAGATTTTTCCATTAGAAAATAAATCTAATTACAAGTCAAAGCCGAACACATTTAACTAATTTTGAGATAAATATTAAAATAATTTTTATCACTAAATAAAGACCAAATTTTGGAGTAGTTCAAATTTATTTTGAAGTGAATAAATAACTTGATCCACTATACTCTAAACTATTTAATTTTAGGGCAAATTATAGAAATTTCATACTTTATAGGCTTAATTTTAATATATACCGACTCTCTCTAAAATTACTTAAAATTCCTATTTTTTGGAGAAACGTCGATACATAAAAATATACATTGATACAATGCGAAATTTTAATTATAGTGTTGATAAATAGTAAATCACAGTGTTGTGGAATCGTATATATTGTTATATTATGTTTATACAACTGATGTTGTTGATACAATCAAAAATTGTTGCCATGAATGTAATCATGCATATTAGTAGAGTATGTATCAAGAAGTAATAGAGAGAATTAAAATACGAAATTTAGTAAAATTTTTTAAATGGTAGGGACTAATAGTAATTAAGTTTATAAATATTGTGTATTTGTGTAATTTTTAGTTAATTTAATCATAGTTAAGTGACAGAGTAAGAGTATATATAAATGAGGAATTTTCGAATATAACTATTCAAAAATATTTGAATCATGTTTCATAGCTATAGTTTGGATAATTACATTTTGTAACTATAGTTGTAACAGTGTTTGTATATTTCATTATACAATTCGCGCAGTGGTTATATATATTCGCTATACAATTTGCAGTTTTTGTATAGCGTTTGTATAATTCGCTATACAATTCACAATTTTTGTATACGTTTGTATATTTCGCTATATAATTCGCGCACAATGTTTGTATAATTTGTTATATAATTCACGATTTTTGTATAGCGTTTCTATATTTCACTATAGTGTTCGCGCTCAACATTTGTATAATTTGCTATACAATTTGTGGTGTTTGCATATTTTGCGTAGCATTTGTATAATTCACAGTATTTGTATATTTGAAACAGTTCGTTGTACAAGATCAAATTGTAATTATACAAAAATTTAGTCGCGAGCCGTAATTATTTTAAACTATAACTATGTTAGCTAATTAACCAGTATATGTTTGTTTATTCGCATAATTTTTTCTATATAAATTATCCTACGTAACATATTAAAAGCCTCATTTATTTATTGATTTAGTATAAACACAACATATACTAATTTATTTTTGAAAATGGTCACATATGAGTTAATTGGATAACTAATTTGGGACAAAAAATGGGCCATGAGTTTGCAAGATTAGAATGAGAAGTGACATTGATGTGTTGAATTGTTATGGAAAATTTTAGCAAATAGTGAATTTGACAGCTTTAAATGGATTAAAAACCTTATCATCTTTGCCTCACATCATTTTTAAAAAAAGGCAATTGGACATTGACTTTTCTAGGGTTTAGATCAAAAGTAGGTTTGGTATGTTTTTTGTTTTTTAGTTTAACATTTCTTAATAATGGGCCATCTGGTTGTAATATTGTCCATTCATATTGGGGGCCCATAATAATGACCCGCTTCGTTTTCATTTGACAAAGTTGGAAGGGTATTAAAAGATATTGGTGTTTCAAATTTCAACAGATGGCGTCGGTCCATACATAATTTCCAAAAATGTTTTTTTGTTTGGAATGATAGGCACCGCCCCTTCAAATTGACACCTCCCTTTTTTGTATAGCAATTTTTGTAAAGCGCACTAATATGGGTGCTAATTATTTGAATATTTGATATATCGTGCATAGATACATTTATTTGATATCAAACTTTACATTAATCATTTATTAATGTATTTGTGCATAGTGTCTACAAGCGAAAGGTGTTTCAATGGTGTATATTAGGGTGATAAAGAACATGTATAACTGAGTTAAAACTCCGATAAGGACGAGGGGTGGACTCAGAGAGGACATGACCTTAGATAGAAAGGAGTGGAGATCGCATATTAGGATAGATGACTAATAGGCTAGTAGGGGTAGGATAATGTCTAAAACCTTATGATATAGTAGGTTAGAAAGATTAATCATGTATTTATATCTGATGTTGTTACTACCCATCTTATATGTGTTGTTGTTATTGCATTTATACATTATCTTATACTTTTCACTCTGTATCTAGTTCTTCTACTTTTAGGGTCTGATATTTTTGAGACGAGGGTCTTACGAAAACAACCTCTTTATTTCTATAAGATAATAATAAGGTTTGCGTATATTTTACTCTACAAATTTATAAAATATGAGAATGAAGATGCAATGATGAAGTCACTAAGAAAAAGGAAAATATGTAAAACAAAAATACTAAGTACGATAGCAAAGATAATAACACTAGAATAATATTAATAGTGTTGATGAGCAGAAAATGTGCTCCAACTGAACCATTCTCTACCATGGAAATGAGAGAAATAGCTCGGCTATCGACAACTTTCTTCCCTAATGCTCGATTAAATATTTATTACACTACAAGAAAAAAGATTTTTAACGATCATTTTTTAACGAAGGGAAATGAATTCGATCGTTATAAATACACTTATAGTGATTAATTTCTTTTTGGTCGTTATAAATATACTTATAGTGATCAAATTTTTTTCCGGTCGTTATAAATATACTTATAGTGACCAATTTTTTTTCGATCGTTATAAATATACTTATAGTGACCAAATTTTTTTCCAGTCGTTATAAATACACTTATAGTGATCA
>JBCEWC010005011.1:0-25883 GCA_038996855.1 Solanum aculeatissimum | reverse complement strand
GGGCCGTCTATCCTCCCGTGTACCAAGACTTGTAAAATTGTTTCTTCAGTCTTCCTCAGCTGCTCTCTGTTCACTTTTACGATCCATTACATGTCCCGTAAACATGCAAAAGGGTCGTTTATCCTCTCGTGAAAATAGACTTTGCCTCTTTTTTCTTCCTTTCCGCACTGTCCCTCTCTGTTACGTTTAACGGATAGTTCCACGGCCCGTTAAATATTAAACGGTCTGTGAGCCTGCCCGTTTGGGGCACAGTTTTCTCCATATTGCTCTTTTTCGTGCCTAGCCTGATTTTTCTGCAAAATAAACTACACAAACATTAAATGCAACAATTTACTTGAGAATTCACAAAAAATTTATCTAGAAAAGTGTCAAATGACGAGCGTTTTCGCCACTCATCAAGGGACCACACATCTTTTTCTTTATGCTATGATGTATTAAGATATTTACTTTTCTTCAATTGTATTTCATTTTGATACTTATACTTGATAGTGAGGTTTTTGTATGTATTAACTCCCGTCAAGTCTTTATTTAGATGGTATGTTTGGACAAATGTATTGAGTTTATGTTAGATTTCTTTTATGATTTTTATGTTGAGATTTTCCCTTAGTCACATTACCTAATTTGTTTTCGTTTTAGTTATATTCAATACCCATGAATACTTAATGAATGCTAAGAGACTTGGGTGAGGTGCCTTCTAGTTCTTCATTCGTTATGTTATGACTAGGCCCTATGCTTGGGCCATGATAACTTTAGTCTATAAAATAGCCGAATAGGTCTCTATAGTAAATAACGTAATCAAGCCAAAGACAACATAGACTTTTTTACATCGCATGTAGTCTAACAATGCCTCTACATGGACTATGGTAGGGGGCTAAGACATGTCTCTAGCTCACCCTCAATGAAAAGTAAATGTATAAACATGAAAGTAAGTAATAACAAGATCATGGGCTCAATGGGAAAACCCCCGAAGCATAAGGTCTTACCAATCAAGTGAGGTGCTACCAATCCAACTAACCATGGGGAGAGTGAGGAGCGTCCAACCCTATATTTTCAATAATGTAGAAAAAATATGTGTTAGTACATTGGAATATACTAAGTATGTGAGAAATATATGATACATATAGATGTAAGTACATTTAACATGATTAGAATTATGCATGAATCATGGGATGCAAGACCACAATAGCACAAACATGGAGTAAAACCTTGAATTAAAACATGATCATAAGTTGTGTGATCAAAGTATTCAATCATAATAAGCATTAAAGTAAAATATAATAAGACCATACGAGATATAACATGGAATCCAATATAATCTCTATATTGAGAAAAAAAAGGGAGGTTACTAGCCAAGGTAGACTATGTCATGGTATATTCATTCATTTAACAGTCGGGAGCTAAATATGGATCCACTAGTCTATCCTAAAAAGACAACCTAATATGGCAACATAGTTTTAGACAAGAAGTTACTATTGAAATTTCTTTAGGCGAAAGATTTTAATGTCCATCAGACCAAACCCCATCTCAAGACTTCTCGATGTTAAGTCAAATCCCATGAAATAGTATATAATAGCATCATAGTCATTCATAAATCAATTATAGCCTTGAGTCATTGAAAACTATTATTCATAAGAGTAGCTAATAAAATTTTGGGTCATCAATGTAAGAATTGTCCTTTCACACATGAATTCATAATTAGGTGGTGTCTTTTTACCAAACATTCATTTTTTCATCACTCATTCATTCATAAAAGAGACTTCATAAAATATAATTGGATAACTTTCATAAACCTTGAAAGAAGTTCGTGTCATTCATGATCATGATTCATTGAAGAATTGGGTAAATCATGTGGGTTCAATATCGAAATAACTTTAAAACATGAAATCCATGAAGATCATGCATAATTATGATGAATTACATCAATTTGAATCATAAACATAAGAACCCACAATGTACAGTCATGTACCCTACTAATTTTATAGAAAAATCACTTTTAAAACCATCAAAATCATGCAATTCATAATAATTCATACATAATTAGGTAGATAAACATAGATATAGACATGATTCATGCAATTGATAGAGAATTAGGTAAAAATCCATAAAGTTTATACTTGAAATCAATTAAAAAGTGAAAGATCTTTTTGGCTACATGGGTGAAAGTACACTATAGATGAAAACTCACATACCTTGGTGTCAAAATTGTGGATTTGGAAGGAATTAACCTTGAAACTTGAGGGAATTTCTTGAATCTTCAATAGAAATCGACTTGGAAAATAAGAAAACCTTGAGAGTATTTTTAGAGATGATTTGAAAATTGGGTTGGAATGAATGAGTTTAGATGAGTTAGAGTAGTTAATAAATTTATACTTAGGCTCATAAATCATCCAAATACATTGAACCTTGCATAGGAAAATGACCTATATATCTTTCATTAAACTAGAAAAAAATCACCCTGAGTGAACCCCTGGGCGGGACCAACCCACTCGTGGTGAGGATTGTAGTGGGGAGGTTGTTTTATGGCTGGGATGGGATGCCCTTAATGAGTCTCACCACAGCTCGTGGTGGGGTCCACATATTATGAAAGGTCTTGTGGTCAGTCCCTCACCAAGTCTATCTCCAGGGTCCCTATCATGAGGGCCCACCATGGCTCATGGTGGATCTTTTGGTGGGCACCTATGTCAAATTTTATAATTTTTTCTTTTTTGTCTTGATTTTTTATCTTTCAACTTTCGGGATCTTTCATTGATAATTATTAGGTATCAGATACATGCTCTATAATTTTTATGAATGTATTATGCGCAATGATTATTTAGATTTGTATTTTCGATCCAAATCTATAAGATATGATACATTACTATTCCTAACATAAGTTGTAAATTGCTAAATAGTGTAATACTACCAGATACATTAGAAAAGTATATGTTATTCGTACTATGTTTTTTCAAGATATGTACATTATCGCATGGTCATTATTAAGTATCAAATACAAGTAATATTATTTTTGTATGGATGTATCTTTATCGACGAATGAGTAAGTAACAATAATTTGTATGAATATACCATGGCTGATAATGTGAATCGAATACATATAGCACAACATACCTATTAATATGAAACATTGCAACTAATATGTATCAATACATTGCAGTGAATATGTATCAGAGACATGGTGCGCTAAGGACCGTGCAGTAAAGATGATAAGGTAGAAGATACTTATCAACACCTAATAAATGATAAATTTGGTAGAATTTTTGTATCAAGTATCAAAAGTAATTAAGATTATGTATTAAAATTAATATTTAAGCATGTTACATTGTTCATGATAAATTATAATGTATCATAATGTTGAAACAAATGTATTATACATTAATTAAAAAAACAAAATCAACTAGATACATTAAACACTTGAACCCATATGTATCAGAAAAGAAGAACAACAAAAAATTAATAAAAAAAGTCAACAATCCGTCTGTTGAAGCAAAAAAAAAGGATGAATAAATCTCATCATACATTGTGCATGATAAATTGTAATGTATCATAATGTTGAAACAAATACATTATACATTAATTGAAGAAACAAAATCAACTAGATACATTACAAATTTGAACTCATATGTATCAGAAAAGAAGAATAACAAAAAAATTTTAAAAAAAGTCAATAATCTCATCTGCTGAAGCAAAAAAAAAAAAGGACGAATAAATCCCCCTACACTTTCTCTTTTGCTCTGTATCAACTCTTGTATCTTTTTTTCAATGTCAATAATGGCGTCACTCATGAATCTAGATAGAAAGCCCTTACTAAAGTCACCACCAACTCTATTTTTCTTTTTCATTTTTAGGTGCTTTTCCCACAATCAATTTAGAAGTTGAAGATGCATTCTTCTTGGACTAATTGGATAATCCCAATACTGAAAGATTAGCTTTCATCTATATGTATCAACAAATTTTTAAGATGAAAAAAATTAAAAACTGAAGTGATGAAATGAGATGTACCTCTTGAATAACCTGAAATCATTAATTGAAAAGACAAAAGATTTGAAATTCAAAAATAGATTAATAGATGTAACTGTAAAGAGATTTGGGCATAAAAAAAAGAAAGAAAAAATCGTGATTGAGATTTTAAATTGATGTATTCAGAAAAGGGATGATGGGAGCAAAAGAGGAAATTTTTAATTTTTTTTTAAATGATAGAGAAAATAAGAAAATATAGTTAAAATGGTGTATAGTTAAGCAATTTTTTTTCAAAAAAATAATTTCATTAAAAATAGATAAAATATTCAATTGACCTATATTTGGTATACATAAAAGTGGAGAAGATTCCGCTCCATTTTTCTTCTCTACATTTTTTTCAAGTTTCTATCTTGATGACTGACACAAGACATTAATTAGAGTTAATGGCTAAAATTCAATTGACTTATGCCATTAAAATGAGAAAGAAGAAATGATCAATTAAATCTTAGCCATTAAATCTAATTTGTGTCATGTATTAACCATCAAGATAGGAGTTTGAAAAAAATAGAGAAAGAGGAAATGGAGCCTCGTCCAACCATGAAAATGAATAAGGCTAATAAATAATATTGATATCCATATATTTTATAAAGAAATAAGTACTTTCATATTACAAAAAAAAATCTTATTCTTTTTCTCCTTTTAAGATATATTTGATATAAAGGAAAATATTTTCATTTTAAAAAAAAAATACTTTTTAATTATTAAACATTTTTAAAAAAAATCGCCTTACTTAATGTATGAAAGTTATTTTCTTAAATTTAGAAAAAGGAGAGTTCACTGGAAAAACAATTTTTTAAGTATTTAAGAGATAAGTATCAAAAACATACTTAAACTATTCTTTTTTTTTTAGTTTCATACTAAACTATTGAAAGTTTAAGTTTCATACCAAAACTATCACTTATTAGTTTGGGAAACACACCTCAGTAATGTGTGTAATACACTCTCTTTTTTATTGGAAAAAACCTTATCACATGGCATGCTACTTGGATAAAATATTCCACCTTAACAAAATTAAATAAACTATTAATATTAGTTAAAAGTTGCAGATTAAAGTATTAATATTCTTCTCAAAAATATTATTCCCTCTGTCCCATTTTATATGACACTCTTTGACTTGACACGGTGTTTAAGAAAAAAATGAAGACTTTTAAAACTTGTGGTCTAAAATCATTCTTAGATATTTGTGTGACTGAGAATCATTTCATTAAGGGTAAAAAAAGAATTTTAAAGGTAAATTGTTTCCAATTATAGTAAGGTGACATTTTTTTTGGGACGAATCAAAAAGAAAATGGTGTCATATAAAATGAGACAGGGAGAGTATTTTAAAAAAAATAAAATTTAAAATATTTTTCTCAAATACACCACCCTCACCCCCACCCCCTATGTACCCCCAAATAATCCCAGCCTTTTTAAAAAAAAAATCTCTTTTATAAAATATTTTTGAAAAATTCAAACTTCACCCCCTCCTCTACTCCTTCCTAAAAAATTGATATTATTTTTATTTTTTAAAATAAATAAAATTTTATTCCTCCCCCATCTAACTATCCACTCCTAAACTTTTTTATTTTTTTCATTTTTTATAGATATGTACATATTTTTAGAAAAAAGTTTATTTTTACTTGTGCACCGAATATAACAAAAATAAAAATTTTATTTTGAAAAAATCTTGCAACAAGTAAAACATAATTTTCTAGAAAAAAAAAGTGAAGAATTGGGTGGGTAGGATAAAATTAGTTTTTCTAAAAAAAAGTTAAAAAATAATATCTGAATTATTAATTTAAGGGGGGGAGGGGGAAGGGGGAAGGGGGGAGATGAACTAAGAATTTCTTTTAAAAAATTATATTTTTTAAAAAAAATAAAACATTGGTTGGTTCGGATGAGGATGGGGGTGAGGTGTTTGGGGTATGAGAGAGGAAATGGTGGAGTGGGGTAAGAAAATTATTTTATATTTTATTTTATAATTATTTTAAAAATAATAGTACTTTAATATTTAACTTTAATTAATATTATAATTTATTTATTTTTTAATCAAGATTGAAGATTTTGTCTATATGGAGTGTGATATGATATTTTTATTAAAATAAAAGAGAGAGTGTAGTACACACACCATGGTGAAAATTGAATAAAAGAGAGAAGTGTGTTTCTCAAACTAGTAATTGATAGTTTAAGTGTGAAACTCACACTTTCAATAGTTTAGGTATGAAACAGATAGTTCAAGTGTATTTTTTACAACAATAACATACCCAGTGGAATCCTACAAGTGAGGTCTGTGAAAGATAAAATATATGCAGACTTTACCATTATCTCATAGAGATAGAGAGATTATTTTCGGAGTTTCCAAGTGTTTTTGACACTTATGTCAATATTTTTATTTTTTTAAAAAAAATTGAAAGTAGAGGAAAGGAAAATGAGGAATGGGCAATAATGTGAGAATCAAACTCTTACCAACAAAATAAGAATTCAGATAATCAATCAACTAAGCTATATCTTAATATTTAATTCAACAAATATGAAAAAATTATTTGGTCACCTCAAAATTTATATTGCATTTCACTATCTTCCAATTTCCAAGACTGAGTGCACAATATTTGTTCAATAACCGACCTTTCACATAATTATATCTCTCGCTAATAAATGTTTAATTCCTGTTTATCACAAACTATTATGCCGCGTCCTGTATTTCGATTTCTGCTAAGCACCACCTCATCTTCCCCACAGCCGGCGGATCCTCCGTCGACTTTTTCGGTGGAGCCTGACTACGTTGTTATCATAGCAGCTCTGCTCTGCGCAGTGATATGCATCATCGGGCTCATCTCTGTAGCTCGGTGCGCTTGGCTCCGACGCGCCGGATGTGAGTCGGCGAGCAAAGGATTGAAGAAGGAAGTGTTGCAGTCGCTGCCCAAGTTTCGATTTGACCCTTCGTCAACAAGTAGTGGCTCGGCGGAGTGCGCCATTTGTCTGTCTGAGTACACCAGGGGAGAGGAGATTAAAGTTCTACCTCAGTGTGGCCATCGGTTTCATGTTCAGTGTATTGACACGTGGCTTGGTTCGCACTCTTCATGTCCATCTTGCCGTCAGGTTCTCCAAACTAGTCGGTGCCGGCGGTGCGGCGAGTTCTCCAACGCCGGTGCTCAAATTCAGGGAGGGGACTGCCCTACCTAAAGGAGTTCAAATTCCAATCTCCGTCATGAAACTACATGGCACGCAAATAATAGGTAAATTGATTATATTATTTGTTGTGTTTTACTTTTACTTCTTCCTCTGTTCGTTTCGGCTGCGTACACCTTTTTTCGACAATTTTACGTCATATTTTTCGAATTTCAAAATTTAAATAAATATATTTTTTGAATATTTTAAATTATCAAATATTATTTCGATATTACAATTAAATTTTTGATCAAATACAAATTATTTAACCCTAAAAAAATATAATATAAATTGAAATAGTATAAAAAAATTGTTGTAGTGTGGAGTAATAGGAAGAGGAATATTTTGAGAAAAAGTATGTTGAAACGGTTATGGGTTTTTGTCAGGGTTCAAAGGATGGTCCCCAGTTTGTCTAGAAGCTAAAACAGGAGAAAGGATAAACAGGAAGCTTTCTTCTTCTTCTTATGTTATTCTAGAAAACAACAAAGGGTAACAAATATTTGTAATAAATATACTTACTTGTATTTGCAACATTTGTTCTCCTTTTTTCTAAAAGTTGAAGTTTAAATATAGATGTATGTAAGTTTTGAAAATTATGTACAGTTGCTTTAAATTATGAAAATAATAACTGGTATAAAAAATTGTATTCCGTGTAAAAAGCTCAAAACTAAAAATGGAATGAGCTCAGTAGAGATTCCGTGTCGAGTTTGCTCTTCTTTTCTTGTCTTTTATGAATGAACTGAACAAAACAATACATGCGTAATAAATGGACTCCTCCAACCCCAAGTAAAGCTTATTTTAACCTGAATCATACGGTTACCCAAATAAATTATTATTATTGCATAATTTTGGAATTAAATGATAAAAAGTAACTTGTAGGAAATATTCTACTTTTGATTTTTGGTTTATTTTAAGATTTTTTTAGCCTAAATATGAGTATTTAAAATATTTATAAAAGAGAGAAGTACTAAAAACACTCTTAAATTTGACACGAATTATTTGTTTCGTCCCTAAACTATTGATAAGCTTAAAAACACCCCTCAACTTGACGATCTAAGTTTAAATACACCCTTGAACTTGGTACGAATTATTAATTTTGTCCCTAAACTATTGATGGACTTAAAAACACCCCTCAACTTAGCAAATTAAGCTTAGATACACCCCTCCCATACCACATCACATAACAAGTGAGTACAATTTATTTAAAACACGTGAAAGGTTTAAAAAAGATCACATCAACCTTAATTTTTCTTTTTGTTAAATAAAAAAAAAGTAAAATTCCTTTCAATTTTTAATAACCAACTACTAGAATGTCCTCTTCTTCCCATTTAACCTTTCTTCTATTAATGGTAACCTCAAAACAAGATTTATTTTTTCATTCTCATTTTTAATTGTTTGATTCTCTTTCTTTTTTTATTTTGTTTATGATTATTTTTTGTCAAATGTGGACTTCCGGCAACATTAAAAATTTCATGGTCAGATAACAATCTCGTAAGAAGATTTTGGAATTGTAAAAATATGGCAACAAATAAAGCTCTAAAAAAATTCATATCAAAATTTAATAAGTTACATAAACATGAAGTTGATGGGTGTTTTTAAGTCTATCAATAGTTTAGGGACGAAATTAATAATTTGTGCCTAGTTCGAGGGTGTATTTAAGCTTAGTTCATCAAACTGAAGAGTGTTTTTAAGCCTATCAATAGTTTAGGAGCGAAACTAATAATTCATGTCAAGTTCGAGGGTGTATTTAAGCTTAGTTCGCCAAGTTGAGGGGTGTTTTTAAGCATATCTATAGTTTAGAAACGAAACTAATAATTTGTGTCAAGCTCAAAGATATTTTTTGTACTTCTCTTTTTATAAAATTAAATAAATGGTTATAAAAAAAACATTTGAAAATAAGCTAATTCAAACGCTCCTTTAAGATTTAAACATAAGAAAACAAATTATTACCATAATCTGGCATTCCTTGAAGTTTAAAGTTGACATCTCAGCAAAAAAAAAAGTTACTCTGTTCTATTTTATTTTATATCATATAGTTTAACTTTACAGAAAATTTATGAAAGAAAAATGGACTTTTAAAATTTATGTTATTAAATAAATGATAGATATTTGTATGACTATAAATCATCCTATTAAGAGTAAAATGGACATTCTGAAATTAAATTATAAATATAAAATTGTATCATTCTCTTTGTGAATGAGTAAAAAGAAAAGTGAATCATAAATTGAGACAGAGAGTATACTTGTTTGTGGCAATGTTCGGATCAACTTCCAGGCACCTCGACTAATTCCACAAGATACCTATCACCTTCCACCCAATAGGTCCACACAATTTTATTTATCAAAACTAGGATAGATGAAAAAAATCACCTAATATTTTTTTGTTTTTGCTAAAATTTGAACCCTAACGGGTCATTTGGTTTGAATACAAGTTATGATGGGATAAGTTATGATGAGATAAGTTATGTTGAGAGTAGTTTTTATTATTTGTTTGGTTTAACATATTCAAAATACTATTCATAGTACAATTTCTGAGAATAAGATGTTTGTTTACTAAAGTACCCTTCGCCTTATTTAGTTTTTTTAAAAAAAAAAAATTCTTTGCAAGCTTTAATTGTTCATTGTTAAAAATAAATTTCCATCTTATTTAACATATATGTATACATTTTCATGATTGTGCCATGTGTTTTTAAAATTAAATTTTCATATTATTTAACTTAAAAATAAAACTTTCATCTTATTTAGCTTTAAATAAATATTTCATCTTATTTAACTTTAAAAATAAAAATTTCATCTTATTTAAAAATAAAACTTCCATCTTATTTAGCTTAAAGATGAAACTTTCATTTTAATTTTACTAAAAGTTAAAAAAAATTTATTGAAATAATTGATATATACTCCCTCCGTCCAACTTTACTTGACCCCTATACTATTGTAGGATGTCCAACAATACTTGTCCAGTTTATGAAATCAAGAAATAATTTTACACTTAATTCCTAATTTACCCTTGTCATTAATTATAGTTATTTCCCTATTACATTTTTCAATACATTGCATTAATTATATTCAAAGGGTGATTTGGTAAAATTGCCCCTATCATTTACTACTTCTTAATCCCTATGCCAAGTCAATAGGGGCCAAGTAAAGTTGAACGGATGGAGTAAAATATAATTTTAAGTGAGTAATAAACTATTTAATTTAAAGTATAGAATTTATTAGTGGAGTGAACATTTTAAGAAAAATCAAAATATAAATAAATATAAGTATTAGACAAATAAATTAACTTATAATATACTTATAAATAAAATTGTATTTATAAAATATAATTTTTTAATTAAAAAATATATAAAAACAACGATTAATCAAGGTTCTGAATATTATTATAAATATTACTCCCTCTGTCCATCTTTACTTGACCCCTATACTATTTTGGGATGTTCAACAATACTTGTCCAGTTTATGAAATCAAGAGATAATTTTACACTTAGTTCTTAATTTACCCTTGTCATTAATTATAGTTTTTTTCCTGTTATATTTTTCAATACATTGTATTAATTATATTCAAAGGGTGATTTGGTAAAATTACCCCTATCATTTACTACTTTTTAATCCCTGTGCCAAGTCAAAAGGGGCCAAGTAAAGTTGGACGGAGGGAGTATTAAAAAATATGTTACTATACATAAATGTAAAAATGGTGTATAAAAGAGAGCTTAAGGGGGACATTTTTGTTATTTCACTTACTTTATCCCAGGATAAGTTATCCTGGGATTATTATTCCACCTCCCGGAAGGGATTGCTTATCCCAGGACTAATTATTAATCCTGGGATACGTTATCTTAGTCTGTGCAATCAAACAAAAAATTAAAGGCTACTAGAAAATTATTTTGGAATTAGCTTCCCTTATCTATCACACCAAACGACCCCTAAGAGTTAGTCGATTCGATTTAGCTTTATGTATTAGCTATTTGATTTATCTGTTTTCAATTTGTGAGCATGCTAAATCAATAAACAAACAACTAATATATTTATTATCGAATTTTGTTTAATCGATTTTAGATTCTTTAACAATTTTTTGTTTAACCAATAGATAAAAATGCTCATATAATCATATATACACGATATTTATAAAATAAAAATAGTAGCACACAAGAATAAAAGTCTTAACACAAAATTTCATATTGATCACTTTTGTTTAAAACATCATTATTCAAATTTCTCTTGATGACTCATGTAGTAAATTTAGGAAACAATTTAATTGTTAGTCATGTCATAGCTAAATCTAAAATTGATAAGAGAAAAGGTAATACTCCACTGGTTTATTTCGAGAAGAGAGAAGGTGTCACAATGTGTGAAAGAGAGAGTGATGCTAGTTTGTGTTGTCTATGGACAAAAATAATACTAAAAATTTAAAAAATAGGATTGCTAAAATTTTAAAGTCATTGTATATAATAAGGAGTAAATCATAAAATCAATAAAAATTTATTGGATTATTAATTTAACCATTAACAAAAATCATGAAATCGAAAATAAAAAATCGAATTGATAAGTCAACAAACTTTTTTAGAAAATCATTTAAAAATCATTACTAAAATAGTGTTTTTTGGTTCGTGATTGTTTGCATACATTTAAATATTATAACCAAATCTTTATTGACCACCAGATCATACTTTTAAGTGCAAAATTACTTACTTTTTTATGTGCATGTATGAATTAAAAATTACACTAAATAAAATGGTTGTTAGTATTAATTATTGCTTGAAGATAAATTTAGAAAAAATTGCAAGAGTATAAACTTTAAGAGTTTATATTACCAACCATGTCAACTCTCACGAATATTTATAGATTTAAGATTTTTATTTATATCCATGTCAACTCTTATGATATTATTTTTTTTAAAGAAAATACACATTTAATAGTCAACAATATTTTTTCATTTAATATTTTATTGGGATTAGGTAAAACTTTCATTTTTTTTCTTCTGCCTAATTTCCCCAAATACTCATTTTTTGGGATTTGACAATATTTTATTATTTTTTATGGTTCCAAAGTTTTCTAATTTTTTTCCTTCTTTAATTGAAACCTTCTGCATAGCCCTGTTAAACGTATTCTATACGCTTCATAGTGACCTTTCGAATCACCTTTCTGTTTCAATCCCACATAATTCCTGTTGCAATTTCATTGTTGGATTCATTTTTGCATGCACTTTTCTTCTTGATTTTTCGTGATTTTTGTCTTTTTTTCTTTTCTTTAATTGTTCAACATATCAAATTTAGATAAAAGAATTCATGTTCGAAAAAGCCCTAGAGATTTTGAGAACGAGACGATGAACTCGTCGTATAGCTGTGACACCAGCATACCCTTTGACCCAACCCCAACATTCGAATTTTGAATTCGAAAAATCCTAATCCTCGTCCAATTATCCCCCACAATCGACCCCAATCTTTCACTTATAAATACCCCTAGCTATTCACTATCGGGAGAATTGTTTTTGAGGTTTTGAGTCGATTCTCCTCCCCTTTTGTCTTAATTCCAGAATTAAAATAAAAAATTAAAATTTCATTCTTCTGTTTTGTCAAGATCGTAGTAGCCAAGTCGTTTGCTCGAGTTCGTCGTCTCAGTGCCGCTACTCCTTCAGGTTCGTAAATTTTTGTTCTATGTTAAATGTTTGGGGATGATACTATATATTGACTCTTTTTTCCAGTTTTTTATATGTATTTACTTGAACCAAATTAAATTGACAAAGTTGGTTAATTTATTTTTTTTAATTTGAACTCTATACTTCTTGGTAATATTCTTCCTAGTTAAATTGTTGATTGTATAGTTTACTTGATGATGATATCTTTTTTTATAGTTTGGTAGTTTACATAGTTAAATTGTTGATTATATAGTTTACTTGATGTGTGTTATTTGTTGAATTGTTGACTTAGTTGGTTCATTACATGTGGGAACAATGCTCCTGCTAAGAATTTTACTGCACCCCTCACTTTGATTTCATAGTAGGTGTTATAGGTTTTTGTTAGCATATATGGCGCTATGTTGACAATATTTTTGTAGAAACTATTGGTATATGTTATTATAGATGTTATATCTTTTTATTTATTTGATGGTCATAGCTTGTCCACTTTTTGCTCTTTTTTTGTGCATGTAAATATTTGATTTCGTAGATGGGTGTTTATATGTGTTTGTTAGTATAGATGGTGTCAAGTTGACAAGCAGTTGAGCCATAGTTCCAATATGGCAAATTAGTGGTATTAGCATATTATTTTGGTTATAATATTGATCTTTATAGCTATTGTCATGTTGACACCTTTTATGGTTTATAGTTGGTGTATTGTTGATATTATTTTTGGTGTAAACATTGATATCTTAGATGGAGTTATGGTTATAGCTGGTGTGCTGTTGTTTCTTTTCTATGAAATGATTTTATTTTTGGTATTATTTGGTTGTCAGTTTATTTATTTTTTTAGTTGATCTACATATTGATAGTTCTGAGGGTATATTAATGATATTAACATATTATTTTATTTATAATATTGATCTTATTGCTACTAAATTGTTAAGACTTTTTAATGATTATAGATGGTGTAATGTTTGATATTTTTTTTGTGTAAAATTTTGTAATGATTTTTTTCTTTTCTTTTTTAGTTTGAGGAGATTGTTAAACTTGTTAGTTGCGAAGGTCAAGTGGTTGATTTACAAAATCATAACAAAGAAGGTATCGTGAATGATGGTCCATTGTTACCAAATGCAAGTAAGTTTTTTTGCTCACTGTTTTAGTTGTCAATTGTTATGAGTTTGTTTGATGTTCAAATATATTTTTTTTGCAGTGATTGTGGTCTATACACTTGTGTTTTTGCTAAAAACTTTTCACAAGGCCCATGTGTATATTGCTACACGTTTCATAAATCCAGATTTATTTCGATTGAGATACAGTGCATTGGTGCGGAATTATGGCAATAGAAAGATAGAGTTTGATTCAATTAGTGAAAACCAAGTTATTGGAAAGGTTGTTAGTAGACTTGACGCTCCTAAAGTTTCAAGGGAATATGTCTCTGTTACTGACAATGTCTTTTCGTTCTAATTATGTACCAAGAAGGAACAAATAGGCACCATGTTCTGTTTTTCTATGTTAAGTCTTTTAATTTGACATTAGGTAACTATTGATCTGTGCATGTGATCATCAATGGTATTGATCATTCGCTGTGTAATTTTTTTCGGGTGTTTGATGATTCATGCTAAATTCTAATTATTTTGTTGTTTTTTGTCATTATAATTGTTTATGTGAGAACTAATTATTACGTGTGTAGTCATATAAAATTTATTAAAATATGAATTTTATAAAATGATTCAAATTATATTAAATTCAAAATATATTAGTCCAAAAATAAATATTGTGGATCAATATAATTGGGTTAATTATTTAAATCCAATCAAATATGAATTTAATTAAAACACCCAACTTCATTTATTTGGGCTACAAAGGATGACCCACTTTATTGGGCCCAATATCCCCTCATCCTAGAGGCCCACTTGATGTCACTTGTTGGATGACCTGGCATGCCAAGTCAAACAAAGAAGTCAATAGGATCACACCATGTGTCAAAATGACATGATGTTCTTATCTTAATCAAAGACCAATAAAAATGTGCCGCATGTACAAGTGATGTGTTTTGACCAATCAAATATCGTCATGTCACTTTAAAGGAAACTTATTCCTATCACTTTTCCTGCGCCATGTCACCTTAAATCTGATTGGCCAAAAAAAAACTGATCCTATCATAACTCCCCTATTCTACAACTATGTATAAGAGTTTTCATAATTCAAAATTAACATCAAGAATTCTAACAAGAAGCCAGAGAAAACTCGTAGATCAAACGTGTGGAGTTCTTAACAAGCAACAAGAATCCAAGAAATCAAGCATGCAAGTTCAAGAACGCATTAAGATCAAGACCATCAGATTCAAGAATAAGCCCAAAATCTCTCGAATTCAGGTACAAGTCAAGATCAAGTTCATATCAAGTTCATAAAATCCAAAAATCAAGATCAAGACCACCGAATTCAAGATCAAACCCCAAAGCCCTTGAATTCAAGTACAATTCAAGATTAAATCCATCAAAATTTTTAAGATTCAAGATCAAGCGAAAGAGCCTTTGAATTTATATTTGAAAAGGCGAATCAGAGGATTCATAGAGATTGTAGAACTCACTCCTTGAAATAAAATACTATAATTATTACAATATTTTTCGTTCCTTGATTAATATTTTCTCCACGCTTTTATTGTCATGCAAATTCTGACACGCCCAGTGGGACAATCTCTACCTCTCATCTCAACTTTTCAAGCATCAAAGAATACTAAAATAGCTTCTAAGAAGATCTCTCAATCAACTTCCTCTAAGGCTGCTGACTCTAAGTTTTCTACTAAAGTAGAGGGAATCCTGGGTTTTACTTTTAGAAGTGTCAGAGCAGTTATAAGCAGCAAAACTACTATGCTAGGAAAACAAACACTTTGATTGTTGTCCACACCAACTCCTGATTTTGGATCTTCAACCCCAAAAGGAGCAAGGTCCTCTACAAATGCTTCAGAACGATGAAGTAATGTTGCTAAGAAGATCAAGTAGACTTTAGCTCTATTTGAGGTCTCTGGTTCTAAGAACTCTACCACAAAGAAAGACCATGACTTACCCAATGGATCTTGTCCACATGCATCGCGTAATGTGATCCCTCTGAAGGTCAATTTTTGCAATAATCCATGTTTCTCTCCAATGTCTCTAACAGTCATGCAAGCAATGATAACTAATACTTTATCCACAGAGGAATAACTTACGAATCTAGTAAAGATGATTGAAGGATTGACAAAACATGTGTGACACCAAGAATCTCACATCGATAAGTTAATGGACAGGGTGGATGGCTTATTAAAAGGGGAGTCTAGCCATACACCTGGAAAGGGTATTGAAACTCAAGAGACTGATAATCCTGTAAAGCAAGCACCATCTATTAAGGAAATGTCAGTTTCTGCTGAAGGCATGATCCCACTCGATCAATTAAAGGAGTTCATCAAAGGGACTATCAAAGATAAGTATAAAGTCTCCGCTAAGTCTTCCCATATGTATGCCAAGCCTTACACTACAAGGATTATAGCCTCAAAATGCCTGCCGATTATCAACCTCCCAAATTTCAACAGTTCTAGAGCAAAGAAAATTCAAAGCAACATGTTGCACACTTCGTAGAGACATGTAATAATGATGAGACTTATGAAGACTATCTCGTCAAACAGTTCGTCCGCTTCTTAAAAGGAAATGTCTTTGACTGGTACACAAATCTTGAACCTCATTCCATTGACAGTTGGGAGCAACTAGAGCATGAGTTTCTCAATAATTTCTATAGCACAAGGTGCACAATGAGCATGGTAAAACTCACAAATACTCGCCAAAGAAAGGATGAATTAGTCATCGACTTCATAAATCGATGGAGGAACATGAGACTTAATTGCAAAGACAGACATAGTGAAGCTTCTACGATTGAATTGTGTATCCAAAGAATGCATTGGGGGCTTCTCTACATCTTACAAAGAATCAAGCCAAAGTTCTTTGAATATTTAGCCACTTGCGCTCACGATATAGAGTTAAGCATGCCTTCTTCAGGAAAAGATATGATGTCTATCAATGATCCTCGCAAAGGAAAGGATAAGCAAAAACTAAATAAATGGAGAAAATTTGTGCTAAAAAATGACAACAAGGAATCCATGAATGTCAATGCATCGCCCATGAAGTTCACTACAAAGAAAAGCAGGAAGCAGTGTGTGAAGACAACTTATCAAGGGCGTTCAGATCGAAAGTTGACTTTAAAAGAGATGCAAGAAAAAAGAATAACCTTTTCTAGATTCTGATGTTTCTCAAATATTTGATGAATTTATTGAACTAAATCTCATCGAGTAGCCAAAGATGAAACAACCCAATAAAGCTGGAAAGACTGACAATCCAAACTATTGCAAATATCATAGACTTTTGGGTCATTCTCTCGCAAAATATTTTGTCTTCAAGGACAAAGTTATGCAGTTGGCTAGGGGAAGAGAAAATTATCCTTGATGATGAGAAAGCAAGTTCTAACCATATCTCTATCACTTTTGGCTCGCTTAACCCAGTTCAAATATATACCTCTGAAAAAGAGAAGTCATTAGAGCCCAACAAAATTCAAATTGATAGAGATGATAATGAAAGTTGGATTATCGTGACTAGGCGGAGATGTAACAAGCCAACCTTAACATGAGACAATACCCCCTTTCAGTACATTTAAGAAACAATAACAACAGAGAATAATAGAATCAATTCAATCATAACATGAAAAAATAGTGGAATTGATTCAATTGCAAGAGTTGGAGAAAATTACCATGTATCTCAAGTCATGGCTTAGCAAAATACTTTTAAAAAGGATTTTGTTTCAAGAACACCTATCTACTTTGAAAGATTTAAGGATAAGATACTCATCACCGCCGATAAAAAAGGAGAGATAGAGAGAGTGTTGATTTATTTACTGGGGATAGTGATAGTATATGGTGTGACATAGATGAGTAGGATTGTAGCGGCAATGATGATTCCTGATTAGAGCCTTCAAAGAGATTTCATCACCGGGTAGGGTTTCATATTTATGAATTTGTATTGCCAAAATTATTTAAAATTAAAGTTTGATTTATATAGATAAAAAAACAATTAGAGGGAATTGGTCAATTGTTGTGAAATAAATGGGAGAAAAAATAATAATACTGATAGTATTTTTATTTTTTATTTTAAATAAGTGGCTTTTAGCAGCCACTGTTTGATATTGTCAATAAAGAGACCCATTTTTGTAACCAATTTCTTTTTGCTGCTAGTATTTTGTTTTAAAGAACTATTTAATGGCAATAGGATTATTGCTACAAAATAATTGTCGGTAAAAGTATTTTTTATAGTAGTTGCATTATAATTGTATGACCATTGAGCATCTTACTTGTATTATATGATGGGTTTGGTTGAGTGGAGTCTAAATAGTCATCCGAGTTTGAGTCATAATTGAATGCATAATTGATTTCTCTGGTTGGTTGAGTGGATGAGTAACTGAGTTGAGATAAGATGAGATGAATTCGATAAGATGAGTCTGATTGATTGTGATGAGAATAATTTAGTCTTAGAAGGAGTATTGAGTACCGATATGGGAACGAGTATCTAATTACTCTAACTCATAACTATGTTCTCAGCGTACGATAGTCGTGCAGTTAACTCTGGCAACTCATGCCCCAAAAAGATGGACACTTATCTTGGATCCAAGAGAAAAATATGGTTAATTGTCCTTTACCTTGGCAAGTTTATGACAGGTGTGGCAACGACGTCACCTTCATTGTGCATCACCAAATTAAAGGTGGTAGGGATTGGATATCAGTTAAAAAAACTACTAAGCAAACCTCGATTGAGCATATTATATTTGAAACTGAGTTGCATAACATTGAGTCTATTTTTAAAGCATGATCTATTTTAAACTTATATATATATATATATATATATATATACACAGATATTGAGATGAGTCATGAGATGATGATTTTAGTTAAGTTGAATTGAGTCTTATCTGTTTCTTTGAGCTATTTTACATACCAGTATATTCCATATACTGGCGTCCATTTGGGTCTGTATTGTTTATGATTCAAATACAAGTGATAAAGGACTTCAACAGGCGCATCGTTGAGGTCTAGCATTCTTGCATCCAGATTTTGTGAGCCTTCCTTGTTATTCGGAGGAGCTAGTTTATATTTCATTCAAGTACATTTTATTTATTTCTTTGATTGGGGTAGCCATGACCTATCATGGTTCTATCTAGATGTTTAGATATAGAGACTTCATAGACATTTAAGCAGAGGATTGTTGATTGTCATTTATTTTCCAAACTTGATCATTATAAACTATTATTATGGTAGATTTTTATTTATCTATTTGAGGACTATTATGAGTATTCTGCCGTTGTTGAGTACTAATGTGACAATTAGGCTAGGTGGTTCTCTTGGAGAATCAACAATGGTTCTTCAAGTATCGGGCACACCAAGGGTACCCTCCCGGGGTGTGACGAACTTTATATAGGAGCACAGAGTTCAAGAGTCCTAGGGAGTTTATGAAGTCGTGTCTAGTAGATGTTTGTTTATAGGTGTGTTGTGCACCATATTTTATAAGCAGGAGGCTATAGGACATTAAGAAGAGCTATACTTATCTTGTATTCTGAGTTTGTGCGATATAATTTAACTCTATTAAAGCTCTTTTCTAGTTCATGCTTTACGATTTGCAGATCATGCCTCCTAAGAGTACCGCCACTCAAAGAGATATTTCAACCCCTAATACTGAGAATCCCCCTCCATAGGTCCTTGTTCATATGAAGACAAGGGGTCGAGGTTGACCAACCAGAGCCATCAAGGTTCTACAGGTGCCTACTGCTCCACCTGCCCCGACTATAGAGGTCAATTTAGGGGAGCTATCACTATGCTCACCCAATTGATGGTTGCTTAGAGTGGGAGTCGGGGTTCATGGTCTCCTAGTTCAGATTCTCAAGATCCGACTGCTGCCCCCAGGCTTAGAGATTTTCTAAGGATGAACCCACCTGTCTTCACTGGGTCTAAGGTTGAGGAGTACCCTCAAAATTTTATTGACGAGATGTGGAAAGTATTGTAAGACATGTATGCGAATGAGATTGAGGGAGTTGAGATTGCTGCCTATCAGCTCAAGAATGTGGCAAACATCTGGTATAATCAGTGAGAAGAGAGCCGAGGTGAGGATGTTAAGCCTGCTGAGTAAAGTGAATTTGAGAATGCCTTCTTTGACCACTTCTTTCCCCAGGAGCTGAGAGAGACGAAGATTGAGGAATTTGTGAACTTGATGCAAGAAGGGTTGACTGTCAAAGAATACAATCTTAAGTTTATCCAGTTGTCCAAGTATTCTCCAGGATGGTTCAGGACATGAAGGAAAAAATGAGGAAGTTTGTGTTCGGCTTGGGTAAACATGTGAAGAAGGAGTGCAAAGTAACGTTGTTGATCCAGACATGAATATCTCTAGAGTCATGGTCTATGAACAGAAACTTAAAGAGGATAAAAAGGAAGACAGAGAGAAGCACCTGAGTAAGAAGGCCAAGTCAGCAGGGCCTAAGCCTAATCAACCTAAGCACAATAAAAGAGATAGGTCCTACTTCTAGAAAAGACCTTCATGTTATGCACTTTCATCAGCCAATGCACAACCTCCAAGTAACAGGTATGATCAGAAGTCCCAAGGTCAGCAGAACTCCAGAGCACAGGGTCCTAGTCTCAGGATAGTGTGGCCCTTGGTTCAAAAGGAAAGCCACCTTGTGGAAAATGTGGCAAGATGTATTTGGGAGAGTATAGAGAAGGAGGGAATGGTTGCTATAAGGAAGGTAAGGCTGGTCATTTTCAGAGAGAGTATCCATTATGGAATAATAAGGCCCAGTCTTCTACGATAGTACCAAGGGACAGACAGTGGAACAAATCGCCCATATGCAATGGGGAACCAACAAGATCAGGAGGTTGCACCAGATGTTGTGACGGGTATGCTTTGAGTCTTTACCCTTAATTGTTATGCTTTGCTTGATTTTGGTGCAACTTGTTCCTTCGCCATATGTGGCTAGTAGATTTGAGATTCTTTCTGAGTGATTGTTTGAGCCATTTTTTATTTCTACTCCTACCAGTGAGCTTATTCTAACTAAAATAGTTTATAGAGGTTGTGTGGTGTCCATCTATCATACGAATACTCTTTCTTATTTTATTGAGTTAGAGATGGTTGATTTTGATGTGATTCTTGGCATGGACAAGATTCATGCCTGTTATGCCTCCATTGACTGTAGAACTCAGACTATTAAATTTTAGTTTCTGAATGAGTCTGTCATAGAGTAGAAGGGTGACTCTGTTACGTCTAAGGGTAAGTTTATTTTCTACCTCAAGGTTAGAAAGTTAATCTCAAAGGGGTGTACATACCATCTCATGTGAATCAAGTCTGATGATGTTGAGCCTCCTACCTTTGACTCTATATCGATTATGAATGAGTTTCCTGAAGTGTTTCCTAAGGACCTACCAGAGTCACACCTGATAGGGAGATTTAGTTCAAAATTGATGTTCTTCCCGACACTCAACCTATTTCTATTCTGCCTTATAGGATAACCCTTGTTGAGTTAAAAGAGCTGAAAAAACAATTGACAGATTTGCTTGAGAAGGGATTTATTAGGTCGGTATTTCACCATGGGGCACTCTGGTCCTATTTGTGAGAAATAAAGATAGCTTCCTTGGGTTGTGTATTGAATATCACTAGTTAAATAAGGTGATAATCAAGAATAAATATCCCCTCCTGAGGATAGATGACTTGTTTGACCAACTTTAGGGTGCCACTATTTTCTCCAAGATAGACCTAAGACCAGGCTATCACTATTTGAAAGTAAGAGAATATAACATCCCAAAGATGACTTTTCAAACCTGATATGGTCACTTCGAGTTTTGGTTAATGTCCTTTGGGTTGACAAATGCACCTACAACCTTTATGGACTTGATGAATAGAGTATTCAGACAGTACCTTGATATATTTGTTCATCAACGATATTTTGGTGTATTCCAGAGATAAGGAGGAGCATTCTAATCACCTTAGGATTACTTTGCAGATGCTCAAGGATAATGAGTTATATGCCAAATTTTTGAAGTGTGAGTTTTGGCTCAAATTTGTGGAATTTCTAGGCCATGTGGTTTCAAGCAATGGAATATGAGTGGATACTCAAAAGGTTGAGGCTGTTAAAAACTGCCCTAGACCAACCTCTCTGACAGATATAAAAAGTTTTCTTGGTTTGGCTGGTTACTACCGCAAATTTGTTGATGGGTTTTCTTCCATATCAACACCATTGACTAGGATGACTCAAAAAAGGTCAAGTTTCAATGGTCTGATGAATATGAGAAGAGTTTCCAAGAGTTGAAAACCAGGTTTATTACTACCCTAGTGTTAACCTTGCCCGAAGGAACTGATAGGTTTGCCATTTATTGTGATGCTTCGAGAGTGGGATTGGGATGCATATTGATGTAAAAGGGTAAAGTTGTTGCTTATGGTTTGAGGCAACTCAAGGTGTATGAGAAGAACTATCCCACACATGACTTGGAATTAACGGTTGTGGTGTTTTCTCTCAAGCTATAGCACCACTACTTATATGGAGCACATATTGATGTATTCATAGACCACAAGAGCTTGCAATATGTATTCACTCATAAGGAGCTAAATTTGAGGTAGAGGAGATAACTTGAACTTCTCAAAGACTACGACATGGGCATCCTCTACTACCCAGGTAAAGCTAACGTAGTTGTTGATACTCTTAGCTTATCTATGGGGAGTACTGCTCAGATGAAAGAGGAGAAGAAAGAGTTAGCTAATGAGGTTCATCGATTGGCATGATTGGCATTTCAACTAGATGAATCTGGTGAAGGTGGAGTTCTTGTGCACAATGAATCTACATCATCTCTAGTAGTAGAGATGAAGGAGAAACAAGATCAAGATCTTATCTTATTGCAATTGAAAGCATATGTGGATAAGTAGAAGGTGATGACTTTTGTCAAAGGGGGAGATGGAGCATTGAGATATCAAGACTGATTGAGCATTCCAGATATTGATGTTTTTGAGAGAGAATTATGGAGAAAGCTCACAATTCAAAATATTCCATCCATCCAAGATCAACCAAGATGTACCATGACTTAAGAGAGGTTTGTTGGTGGAACGGGATAAAGAGGGACATTGCTGAGTTTGTTTCCAAATGCCAAAATTTCCAACAAGTTAAAGTTGAGCACCAAAGACCATGTGGAGGAGACAAGAAATTTGAGATCCCAGAGTGGGAGTGGGAGATGATTAACATGGACTTTATCACAGGTTTACTAAGGTCTCACAGACAACATGATTCAATTTGGGTGATAATTGGCAGGATGACAAAATTGACACACTTCTTGGCAGTGAGAACGACTGACACCGCGGAGGACTATGCACGGTTATACATCAAAGAGATTATGAGGTTTCATAGGGTCCCTTTGTCCATCATATTAGACAAAAGAGCTCATTTCACTGCTCAATTTTAGAGGGTCCTTTCAGAAAAGCTTAGGGTTAAAGGTGAATCTAAACACTGCTTTCTACCCATAAATTGATGGTCAGGTAGAGCGCACTATTCAGACCTTGGAGGATATTTTGAGAGCCTGCGTCATTGTATTTAAAGGTAATTGGGATGACCATTTGCCTCTAAACGAGTTTGCCTACAATAACAGCTTCATTCAAGCATTCAGATGGCTCGTATGAAGCACTTTATGGGAGAAGGTATAGATCACTGATTGGTTAGATCGAGATGGGTGAGGTAGAGTTGATTTGTCCAAACTTAGTTCACCAGGTCGTGGAGAAGGTTAAGATCATTCGATAAATATTGAAGACTATACAGAGTCGACAAAAATCCTGCACTGATGTGAGGAGAAGGGATTTAGAGTTTGAGGTCGACGACTGGGTGTATTTGAAAGTCTCACCTATGAAGGGTGTAATGCGATTTTAGAAGAAAGAGAAGTTGAGTCCGATGTACATTGTTCCTTACCAGATTCTGAAGAGAGTGGGAAATGTAGCCTATGAGTTGGAGTTACCACTAGAGTTAGCGGCCATCCATCTTGTCTTTCACATTTCTATGCTTAAGAAATGTTTCAAAAATCCACAGTTGGTTGTGACTGTTGATAGTATTAGAGTAAGAGACAACCTGAGCTATGAGGAGATTCTTATCCAAATCCTTGATCAACAAGTTTGAAAGTTGAGAACCAAAAGGATTGCATCAGTTAAAGTGTTGTGGAAAAATTAGTTTGTAGAAGAAGCTACTTGGGAAGCTGAGGAGGATATGAAAGCTAAATATCTGTACTTATTCCCATCTGTTGACAATGACAGAGTTGGTGGTAACAATTATTTCCTCTTTCTTTTAATTTCGTTCTTTTCTGAGTCTGACTGATGATAGGGTCCTGGAGTCTGAGTGATGATTGAGTTGATTATTGACTGCTTATTTACTTGCTTGATTGATTCCATGGATGAGTTGTGAGTTGTATGAGTGTTGAAGTTCATGATAGAATTCGTAACTTGACTAAGTTCCTAGACTTTTCTCTTCATTCAAGGACAAATGATCCCAGGGGGAGGTAATGTAATACCCTTAAATTTATCCTACCTATATTGAGTAGAGACTAGAGCAAAATTGAGAAAAATAATACGAAAAAATCACTAGGAGGAAAACCACGAGGGTCACCTATGGCCCGTAGATGAGGTCTTGTAGATCACCTTGATACTTAGAAATGTTTTTCTAAGTCTAAAGACCCAAGGTACGAGAGGATCTATGACTCATATGAGATTTTATGCCCCATAGATCAGGTTTCATGAATTGAGATCTCAAAATCAACCTTTCTGGATATATGAGTTATGAGTGCAAAAGATGACCCATATAATATTTTACAACCCATAGAAAAAGGTTTCATAAGTTTAGGTGCAATTTTTAGTAACCTAACTTTTGGGCACCCTCACTTACGAGAGGCCATATACGATCTACCACCCATAAATGAGGTTTCGTAGGTCCACTCAACAATTTTGAGAGGGGTATTTTTGTCTATAACTATCCCTTTTAATTAAATCGCCCAAATGTGTTGGACTTAATTTGAGTCCTACATCATAACCTTAAGTGTATATCCTATAATAAACACTTAGAAAATTCTTGAGAGCATCAGAGAAGGGAGAGAAGTGAGGGTGTTGCGTCTGAGTTTGAGGATCATTGAAGAGTTGATCATTCTCTGTAATTTCAAGTATGTAAGGCTTCTTATATCGTAGGACTGAGTCCATCCACGTACCCTTTTTCATTGTTGAGCCAATTTATGCATAATTATTGAGTATTAAAAAATCTTATGATCCTAACCCTTGAGTTATTTACAATTATCTATAGTAGTCATGCTTATTTATGAACGAGTCAATGAGTTACTTGCTGCTTACATAAGATTTGAGGTATGAGTTTTGCATTCCTTAGTATGAGCTCTATATTACTGCATCCTATATGATTTTGTTGCTTGATCATATGGAGTGCATGATTGTGATTTTCTAAATTGAATAGTTTGAGTATGATTGAGCATGAGAAGTATGTTGCATTAATTGTATGACCACTGAACATCTTACTTGTATTATATGATGGGTTTTGTTGAGTGGAGTCTAAATGATCGTCTGAGTTTGAATCATAATTGAATGCATGATTTATTTTCCTGATTGGTTGAGTCAATGAGTAACTCAGTTGAGATGAGATGAATTCGATAAGACGAGTCTGATTGATTGTGATGAACATAATTTAGTCTTGGAAGGAGTATTAAGCACCGATATGGAAGTGAGTGCGTAATTAATCTAACCCATAAACTATGTTGCAAGCGTAGGATAGTCATGCAGTTAACTTTGGCTACTCATGTCCCAAAAAGATAGACACTTATCCCATATCTAAGAGAGAAAGATGGTTGGTAGTCTTTTACCTTTGAAAGTTTAGGACGGGCGTGGCAACGACATCGCCTTCATTGTGCATCACTAAACTAAAGGTGGTGGGGATTGGATGTCGGTTAAAAGAAACTCCTAAGCAAACCTTTATTGAGCATATTATGTTTTAAACTGAGTTGCATAACACTGAGTCTATTTTTAAA
>JBCEWC010005010.1:0-25887 GCA_038996855.1 Solanum aculeatissimum | reverse complement strand
TAGGGGAGTTAGGAGACCTTAGAAAGGCTAAAAGAGGCATAGGATTTAATTAAATTATGAATTAACCATTAATGAAATGGAGGGGATCACTGAACACAGTGCCTTATGGAAGGTACCCAGTGGCCGTCCAGAGGCTCACGGATCATGAGCCTGTCCGTGAGACCTCACTTGGTCTCGGCTTCGGCTTGAACTCTCGAGGGACTTTCTGGACTAACCCACGAGGGGCCTCACGGCTCGTGTACCTATACACGGACCGTGTACTAGTCCGTGGAGCATCGCTTGGCCCGGATTCTAACCCCGAACCTTGGCAAACTTTCTAGATCAACTCACGGGACCCTTCACGGGCCGTGAAGGGTCACACAGACCGTGAAGTGGTCTATGGGACCACACTTGGTCCATGGCCCTGCCCCAACCCCTAGGAGCACACTGGACCAACCCACAACCACCGCCACGGACCGTGGACCATTAAACGGTCCATGGTCCCACCCTTAGACACCATTCCGAAACCCTTTTCCAGTATACTTCCAATTACAGGTAGTCTCACTGCCAAGGCTGTAACTTTCACATCCAAACTCTAAATTGAGTGAAACAATTGCATTACAAATATAACTCAAAGAGCTTCGATTTTATATATATTATTCTACATAGCTCTTCTTGTACCAAAATATATGACCTCTCAAAGTTAGTGCTGCCTAAATGGCCTTACACCTTCCACCAAAACAATTCCCTTGAATCCGGCCACTTAAGTACAACTCATGGCCACCAAAATTCAACTATGAAAAGTTCAACACTAACCTTGACCAACCATTACAAGGTTCAAAAACTTTTGGGTCGTTATAACCCTGCTCATTGTGGAAGCCGATCTTAAGTAGCTATTATTGTACAAATGGAAGGAGGGAAAGTTTGTCAACTTCAGCTAGTTTTAGGAGAGCATTCCCGGTATTAGGTAGTCTCGGCCTTGATCTCTTATTAACTGGGCAAACATTTTGGGTAATGGGAAATCTCGACCTTGACGTCTCTCATACTATTTACGCAAGCATTCTGGGTACTGGGCATTCCTATCCTCAACCTCTCATTTATTGGGCAAGCATTATGGGTATTGGATAGTCCCATCCCCGACCCTCTAATACTATTTAGGCAAGCATTTTGGGTATTGGGCAGTCCCTGCCTAAACCTCCCTTATCAATTGGATGAGCATTTCGGGTGTTTGGCAGTCCTGACCTTGATACCCAATTCATGTGTTGTCTTTTCACTCTTAGTCACCCTCGATTCAATGTTGGTTGTGGTTCCTCGAATTTCAATATGGCATACTCATAACTTCCTTAATTCTTGTGGTTTTAGTTCTTCGATGTCCCGGATGGGCTTACGTTGGCCCGGTTGGGTGTAGATAGCATGCCATTTTAATTGGACTTTTCTTACTTGTATGGTAGTTAGTTTCATTTATCTTTATTAACTTATTTGACTTAGATGTAGGTGTATTCCTCTTTTTTTGCATATTATTTTTACCTTTCCTGATCAGTCGGACAATGATACCTACTGGGTACCTATTATTCATGATTCAAACTACACTCTACATATACCTTCATGATGCAGGTCCGAGCACTGGTCACCAGCGCTGATTGATCGAGCCTATCACAGCTTATATTAAAGACCAGGGTGAACATTTAGCATTTTTGGATTATTTCTGTCTCCTTCATATTGGTGGCCTGTCTTTTTATATATTGGGAAGTCCATTCCTCGACCTCTCATTTATTAGAAGAGTATTCTAGGTATTGGATAGTCCCAGCCTCGACCCTTTTTATACTATTCAGGCAAATATTTTAGGTATTAGTCAGTCCTTGCCTCAACCTCCCTTATTAATTGGGAGAGCATTGCGGGTATTGGGCAGACTTATTACTTCCTTAATTCTTATGGTTTTAGTTCTTCGATGTCCTGATCGGGCTTACGTTTGCTCGGTTGGGTGTAGATAGCATGGCTCATCACTTGGATATTTCTTACTTGTATGGTAGTTAGTTTCCTTTATCTTTGTTAACTTATATGACTTTGATTTAGGTGTATTCCTTTTTTCATATTGTTTTTACCTTTTCTTGCTCAGTCGACCTATGATACCTATTGGGTACCTATTATTCATGTACTCATACTACACTCTGCATTTGTATTTGTGATACAGGTCCAAGAACTAGTCACAAATGTTGATTGATCAAGCCTATCACAGCCTACATTGGAGACCAGGGTGAACATTTGGCGTTTTTGGATTGTTTCTGTCTCTTTCATCGTGGTGGCCTATCTTTTTGCATATTTCGAGACTAGCTAGATCTTTTGTATATTATTGGTCTGCTTTTAGGACTTGTGCTCTTTATTTAGTTGTAGTAACTCTATACTAGTGACTTCCAAATTCTGAGAAGGATCATTATATATATATTCAGTTCAGTTTCTGGTTTTATTCATCTGTATTGTCTTATCTATGTTATCTTCTGTTATTTTCCCCTCATATACCCATTACTTACAGTTCTAGATTACGGGTTGGCTTACTTATTAGTGAGTTATGGTAGATGTCATCATTGATCGAGAAATCGGGTCATGACAAGTTGGTATCAGAGCCCTAGGTTCATTAGTTCACTCATATAGAACTAACGTCTCATAGAGTCCTATAGATCAGCACAGATACGTCCGCAACCTATCCTTGGGAAGCAATAGGATGTTGTTTAGGAAACATTCTCTATATTGTATCCTTTCGTGCAACATGTGCCATATTGGTTTCATGAAAACTTACTTGTCTTACTCTTTTATAGGTTATGACATCGAGAGATCAACCACAGGGAGTAGCACCCACACCAGATAGGGATGCAGTTCCAGAGCACATGGAGGGACATCAGGATGCCCATATTCCTCCACAGTCAGGTAGGCCACCACAAGCATGGTCCCATGCTGCACTAGCCATGCCTCCAGTCATGGAGGCAGCCATTCTTTAGCTTTTGATTTCTTTATGGGGCATATAGTAGGAACGCACCCAAATTCCTGACACACCAGCACAACAGGATCAGCCTGCCCAACCAGTTCATGAGGGTTAGCCACCTCCACCACTTGTTGTACCCCAGCCAGCCGTCCATGAGGGTTCCATGTCATTACAGGAGAAGATGTTGAGGATATTTTTGATATAGTCATCCCTCATTTTTTTGGAGCCATTGGCAAGGATGCTATAGAGTTTCTGACTACCTATTGTGAGCAGCTTCAATATTTAGACCTTATGGAGTCTAGAGGATCCTACTTCACTACCTACTAGTTCTGTGGGCTAGAAAGGCAGTGGCGGCGCTCCTACTTATAGACTCGATAAGATGAATCACCACCCCTATCATTGGTAGAGTTTTCAGAGGCCTTTTAGGCTAGATATATTCCTCGGAGCAACAGGGATCGCCTTCAAAATTAGTTTACGAGGTTGGAGTAGTCCTATGATAGTCTTAGAGTATGAGGCCAGGTTTCACCAGCTTTCTTGATTTTCCACCATAATGTTTCCCATCGAGGAGGAAAAAGTCAATTTTTTTATGCATGGGTTGAGGTTTCAACTGAGGGTGGACACAAATCACCTAGTGCTAGTGCGTTGATCATTTCTAGATGTGGTGGATCATGCCTACACTATGGAGCATATTCATCGCAAGGCCCAAGGGGGTAGCGACAAGAGAGCCAGCCACCAGGGTAGCTACAGTGGATCCCAGACTAGGGATAGAGATATCTATGACAGATTCCACCACAGGTTCCCTCAGGGTAGATATCAATAGGTCTAGTCTAGACAGCTTATTCAGGCGGCATTATCAGCTTTGGAGGGTGGCTAGTCATACCAGAGTAGTTCAAGTCCATGCTAGAGCTCGAGAAGGTCAAATTCCTGTTATACATACCGTGGTCGGGCTCTCATAGGGTGAGAAACTATAGGATATTTTGAGTGTGACTCATATGACCACTGGAACCAAGAGTGCCCCTGCTGGGTCAGACCCATATTTGTTATGCCACCTCAACCCGCAGTATAATGCCCTAGATCTTAATCTAAGATCCGAGTCGTTCGTCATACACGTATGGGATAAACATGATGACTTCTAAAGGTGTGAGATTAATTATTAGGTATTCAAAGTGGATTACATGTGGTTTGGGATCATAAGGCTTCTCTTACATCGAGCCAAGCCCAAAGAATTCCAATCAGCTAAGTTTTGATACGAATTCATCAAGGGGTCAAATTCAAATGGTCATATCTCTTATTAGATAATGAATTAGATGACCCACTACCTACCAAATCAAAGCTCTTTGGATTATCTTTCCAACGCATCTAATTTTGTCTTATTCTGAGTTTGGAGTAAACTTTTATGACCATTTTACTTAAGCATGTTAAATCTATCAATTTTGGTGACTCGGCAAATAATTAGGCGAGCAGCCGATTTGGATCACCAAATCATCCCAAAAAGCTTCAGATTCTATTAAAAAGGTGATTAAAGGGGTCCCATTCGGTGATGCGTCGAATGATTCAGCAATGGGACCCCTGGATCGCCAATTTGGACCCCAGAACATATTTAAACAAATTACTTTTGATGATATTTTTACTTTCCCAAAAGAGATTTTCAACCCATTTAACCTAAATACACTTTTCAAAGCCCGTTTTCATACCCAAATAACCTTCCTCTTCACTTATTCCAAAATTGTCTTCCAAGGAAGAAGACCCAAATCCTCCATTGAAGAACAAACTTCAATTTCTTCCAAGATTTTCATCAAATCAAAGGTTCTCTTCAGCTTTCTTCTCTATTTTTCTGTAAGGTATGTGGGTTTTTTCATCCATGGGTCATTCCACCCATGGAGTCCAAAATCCTTTCAAATCAATATTTAATTTCAAGGTTTATTTTATTAAGGATATTTTCTATTCCTCATTATATGCATGATTTGTGTTAGAAATTATTATTCAGAACTCTTTACATTACTACTTTAGGTTGATGATTTTTTAAATGGGTCATGTTAAATCTTTAACCAAATGCTATATTTTGGTCTAAATTATGAATATTATGTTCAAGTGAGTATTTATTGTCATCTAATTGCATGAATTGATGTATTTTGGAGAATTCCCTAACTTAACTATTATGGATCTTTGAATCTCATCATAGGTTGTATAAATTATGGTTTCCAATAATATAATCTCATGATAAGTATGCAAGTATATGAATGTTATGAATCATTAAGGGCTATTAAGTGTGTTATGATTCCATGGGAATATTTATGATATTTATGAAAGATTATGAAGCTCTTTTTGATGCTTTGGTTTTGATGAGCTACTCCTACTATGATATTAAGATTTGCAAGTTTATGGATGATATAGTTATAATTATGACTTAAGTATTCCATGGGATGTTGACTTAGCACCGAAAGGACCTTGATAGATTTTCATTATCCCTTAACTATGTTTCCACTGTAGGTTTGTGATTTGCCTATTGCATGATTCACCGGAAAGAGCAGGGTTCTCGTAAGGTACATGCAAAATATTAACCGAAAAGGGTGTAGTTCTCGAGAGGCACTTATTTTGTATTAACCAAAAAGAGTGTAGTTCCCATGTGGCTCTTATCATATATTAATCGAAAAAGGTGTAGTTCTCGTAAGGTATTTGTAAATCACTCTCCAAAATATTTGATGTTTTGTTAAGGTGAGGTTAGTCTACCTTGGCAAGTAGACTACTCCTTTTTTGGTGTGGAAGTAATATCGGGATTCCATGTAGTAGTTTGCATGGTCTTATATGTCAGTTATGGTCTCTTACCACATATGTATGCTATATTATAAGATTATGTTTTCCTTCCATGCATGTTTTGACCAAGGCATTGAGCATTCATGTCATATTTAGCTTATTCCCTTTGTATATAATTATGCATGTTGTCTATTATGGCTTATGATTTCTTATTGCATTGTATTCCACATACTTAGTACATTCCAAGTACTAACATATACTCTTTGCCTATAAAATCTAACCATGTAGGGACCAGAGATCCTATCCATCCACTTTCTCATGGCTGGATGGTTCCTTGAGGACTTGCTTGGGTGAGTCCTCTATTTCAGGGACAACATCCATATTCTATCTTGCTTATTTTAATACTTTTCTATGTTGTTATTTACTTTTGAGGGTGAACCCAGGACATATCTTGCCCCGAGTCCCACTGATGATTAGAGGTATTATCGAATGATGTGACACTTATGTAACTATGAAGACTTTTTCTTAGTCCTTACCCTATGTTTGATGTAGCTTGTAATGATAATTGAAAGGTGGTAAATGCCCTAAGTCCCTATGTCATATAGAGTGTGTCTCATGTCCCTTTTTCCTTAGAATTACATGTTGTGATTGAGATAATGGAAATCCCCTATCCCTTGTCCCAAATAGTACATCCTAAGCCCCTAATCCCCTTACTACGGGTTATTGATGATTGATCTACGCTTCCTAACCAAGGATGTGCTTAAGTATACTATGAGATTTGTTTGGGGTACCTTTGAGTCCCCCATTTTCTATGCCGCACCTACACCCTAGGCTTGGGTCGTGACACGCGGAAAAATATTAGATTAATGGATGAGGAAGTATAGGTCAAGCACGAGGTTAGGGAGATGGATAATAGGACACCCAAGGGGGATCCTTGTGAGGTAGGACAAATGATAGGATGGACAGTTGAGGTGTATGCCGACAAAACCACTTTTATGTTTCTTTAGTGAGAGAAGAGGTTGAGATGTTAGACGATGTGATCACAAGTACTATCCATATATGCCAGCAGGTTGCTTCAGCTTTATTTGATCCAAGTTCTACTTTGTCTTATGTGTCTATATATTTTGCACCCCATTTGGCTGTTGTTTCAGAACTGCTAGAGGCGTCATTGCGTGTTTCTACTCTGGTAAGGGATTGTTTAGTAGTCGATCAGGAATGTAGGTCAAGTATGGTGACTATTTAGGGGCATGATTCTCTAGAAGATCTCATTTTACTTGATATGTTGGATTTTGATCTTATTTCGTTATCTCCTCATCATGCAATTTTGGATTGTTATGTTAAGACTATTACATTAGCCTTGCCTAGTATTCTCTCGTCTTGTAGCAGGGTGTCTATAGAAGCACACTGACGGGGATTATATCTTTTTTGTGAGCCCAACAACTAGTTTCATCAGGGCATTTAGCTTATTTATCCTATGTTTGTGATATTTCTAGTGAGACTCCTTCTATTGATTTTGTCCCTGTGGTCCAGAAGTTTATTGAGATGTTTCCTACTGACCTACCTAGCCTACCTCCGGAGAGAGATGTCACAACCCAATCCTAGGGCATAGGTACGACATAGAAAATGGGGAACCCGAGGGTATCCCAAACAAGCCTCATAGCATAATTATGTATATCATTGGTTAAGAAACATGGATCATCAGCAACAATTACTACTAAGGGGATTTGTGACTCAGGACGCACTCTATAGGAAGAAGGGACATGAAATTTCCACCATTCAATCACATCAAGTAAATCTAAGGGAAACGGAGAATGGGACGTACTTTACGGGAAGTAGGGACTTAGGACTTTTACTAACATGTCAATACACCACAAGCAAGAAAAAACATTGGATAAAGACTTAGGGAAAGTTTCCATAGATACATAAGCATCGCACAGATCATAGATATCATGTCATCAACAATACCTCTAACATAGTGGGATGGGGGACAAGACATATCCCGGTCTCACCCTCAAAAGTAAAGTAACAAGATAATAATGTCTTAACATAAGCAAGATAGAAAATGGGTGTCGTCCTCGGAACGGAGGACCCACCACAAGAAAGGCTTCGATAGATCGTACTAGCCACGAGGAGGTGGATGGATAGGAGCTTCGATCCCTACATGGTTAGATCATGTAGGCAAAAAGTATGTGTTAGTACTTTGAATGTACGAATTATGCGTAATGCAATGTAGAAAAGAATCACAAGCCATAATAGTCAAGATACATAATCATATACAAGGGTAATAAGCTCAATATAACATGAATGGTCAATGCCTTAGTGAAAACATGCATGGAAGGTAAACATAATCTCATAACATAGCATACATATGTGGGAAAATACCTTAACCGACATTAACACCATGCGAGCTACTACATGAAATCTCGACGTTGCCTCCACACCGAAAAAGGAGTGGTCTACTTGCCAAGGTAAATCATACCCCGCCTTGTAGGTAACTTAACCTAGTTGGATCTACAATTATAAGCCCATCTAGGGAAACTAATAATCACCTATGGTGGCACATAGTTATGGGAAGTAAAGCTTTATAAGAGGACCCTTGGGGATAGTCCCCCACTCTAAATCCCATTCATGCTAAGTCTAGTACCAGAGAATACATAACGTAGGCATAATCATGACTTGTATAACTTGTAAAGAATAATAACATAGTAGGAGTAGCTCATTAACATACTTGACCCCTTCAAGTGAGCATTTTCCTTTCACAAGAGGGTGTAACATAACATCAAAGGGCTCATGATCTTGCATAACATTTATAGGATTTTCGTAACATACTTGGCAGCCCAATCATTCATAATATTCATAAACTTGCACACTTATCATGGAAATATATCATTTGAAATCATAATTTAAATATCCCATGATGAGATTCAAAGGCCCATAATAGTTAAGATAGGGAATTTTTTCAATAACCACCTATTTATGCAATTGGATGGTAATACATATGCATTTGAACATAATATTCATGATTTAGATAAAAATATAGCATTTGGGTAAAGATTTAACAAGATCCATTTAGGAAATCATCAACCCAATGTTGTAATGTAAAGGATTTACAAATACCCACTTATTTCATGCATTTAAAATTTAAAAAAAATAATTTCTAACACGAATCATTCATATAATTAGGAATAGAAAGTATCCATACTAAATAAATCTTAAAATTAAAGATTGGGTTGAAAAGGTTTTAGACTTCATGGGTGGAAGGATCCATGGATGAAGAAACCCTCATACCTTAGAGAAAAATAGAGAAGAAAGTTCAAGAAAATCTTAGACTTGATGAAAAACAATGGTGCTCTATCGGAAACAAGATTCCATCGCTACAAGCCCAGGATGGAGCACTCCTAAGGCTTGGAAGAAATTGAAGTTTGTTCTTCGATGGAGGATTTGGGTCTTCTTTCTTGAGAAACAAATTTGGAATGAATGAAAATAATGGTTATTTGGGCATGAAAATAGGCTTAGAAAAGTATATATAGGTTAAATGGGTTGAAAATCCCTTTTGGGAATGTAAAAATATTGTCAAGAGTAAAAGCAATGACATTTTAATGATTCCTTGTGTCAAAATCGGCGGTCCAGGAGTCCCGTTTCTGAACCATATAGTGGTACACCAAATGGGACCCTTTTCTACCATTTTTGACCATTTCTAAAGCTTTTTGGAGCCATTTAGTGGTGAAATTGACCATCGCCCTTTTTTACATCCCAAACAAACCTCAATAAAATGGCCATAACTTTTTACTCTGAACTCAAAGGCAAAATTAGATGTGTTGGAAAGTTAATTCAAAGACCTTTAATTTGGTTGGTAGTGGGTTACCTAATTCATTATGTTCTAAGAGATATGATCATTTGAAGTTGACCCTTATACTAACTCATACTAAAACGTGCCCGATTGGATTTTTTTGGACTTGACTTGATGTAAGAGATGCCTTATGATATCAAACCACATGTAATTCACTTTGAATACCTAAGAATTTATCCCACCACATTTGAAGTTATCAAGTTGATCCCATACGCATACGAGCAACAACTCGAGTCTTAGCTTAAGGTCTAAGGCATTATAATATCTTCCCCTTGGGAACATTCACTCTCAAATGTGATGGAAATACACTTGAGAAGAGTTAATAGACATATTTCATCCCCACATTAATGAATTAATACAATTTAAATATCATTTTCATGAAATCTCAAACTTATGCATCAAATACCATCAAAACACGTTACCATGAGTATGTATCCATGCAACATGACGTAAAGGGATATAATACAAGATTTAGTGTCTTAGAAATGATTGACTCATTACCTTAGGATTGAGTAGAGTGGAAAGGATAAGGATATCATTTTTTCATATCCTCTTCTACTTCCCAAGTGGCACTCTCAACTTGTTTATTCCTCCAAAGGACTTTAACAGATGCTACATCTTTGTTCCTCAATCTCTTCACTTGCCTATTCACTATCTCAACCGGAACCTCTTCATACATCAATTTCTCTTCCACAACATCTACAACCTCCAATGGCATAATGTATATTGGGTCACCTACACACTTCTTCAACATTGACACATGAAAGATTGGATGAACCACACTCATCTCTATAGGTAATTCCAACTCATAAGAAAACTTATCAATGCGCTTCAAGGTTCTATAAGGTCCTACATACCTAGGGCACAATTTCTCCTTCTTGCCAAACCGAACCACACCCTTCATAGGTGAGACCTTTAAATACACCTAATCATCCATCTTGATCTCAAGATCTCTCCTCCTAATGTTGGAGTAAGACTTTTGCCTACTTTGATTCGTCTTTAATCTCTCCCTTATCATACTCACCTTCTCTAAGGCTTCCAAAACCAAATTTGGACCTATAAAGGCCACCTCTCCCACCTCAAACTTCCCAATCAGGGATCTACAACGTCTTCCATACAATGCCTCAAATGGTGCCATCCCGATGCTAGAGTGATAAATATTATTGTAAGCAAACTTGATAAGTGGAAGATGCTCATCCTAACTACCCTTGAATTCTAACGCAAAAGCTCCATGCATATCCTCAAGGGTTTGAATGGTCCTTTCGGCTTAACCATCCGTTTGTGGATGAAATGTGGTGTTAAGCTTAACTATAGTACCAAAGCCTCTTTGGAAAGATCTCTAAAAGTGAGAGGCAAATTGGGCACCACAGTCCAAAATAATAGACAATGAAATACCATGCAATCTAACTAACTCATGGAAGAACAATTTAATATACTCCTCGGCACCATAGGTTATCTTAACCAGTAGAAAGTAAGCCAACTTCGTCATTCTATAAACAATAACCCAACTAGAATTAAAATTCTTCTTGGTCCTAGGCAAACCAATAAGAAAATCCATATTGATTTCTTCTCATTTCCAAGTAGGAATCTCTATGTCTTAGGCTAGACCACCCAGCCATTGATGTTCGACTTTGACTTGTTGGCAATTGTGATATCCGGCTACAAACTTTGCAATATCTCTTTTCATACCACCCCATATATATACTTCTCTCAAATCCCTATACATCTTTATAGAACAGTGGTGAATGGAATAGGATGAATTATGGTCTTCTTCAAAAATCAAGTCCCTCAACCCATCAATATTTGGCATATACAACTTACCTTGGTGTCTAAGGACACTATCTCCCCCTTGAGAGAAAGCCTCTACTTTATCCTCTTTTACCAATTCTTTCAATTCAACTAAGGAAGGATCAAGGTCTTGCTTGGATTTAACCTCTTCAACCAAGGAAGATTTGGAACCATCTAGAACCACTATACCTCCATCTTTGATTTCATCCAACCTAACTCTCAACCTAGTCAATCATGAACCTCTTTTACTAACTCCTTCTTTCTATCATCAATGTGAGTTACACTCTTTATGGACACCCTAGTTAATATATTGTTCACAATATTAGTTTTCTTGAGGGGATAATGCACACTCATAGCATAGTCTTTAAGGAGTTCTAACTATCTCCTTTGCCTTAAATTGATATCTCTTTTGGTGAACACATATTGAAGACTTTTGTGATTAGTGAAGGCATCTACATGAACCCCATATAAATAATGTCACCATATTTTCAAAGAAAATACCACGCCTGCTAGTGCAAGGTCATGTGTAGGATAATTAGGCTGATGCACTTTTAGTGGCCTAGAAGCACAGGCAATGACCTTTCCACCTTGCATCAACACATACCCCAAGCCAATCCTTAAAGCATCACAATAGATGACAAACCCTTCTAACCTTTCTGGTAAAGTCAAAATAAGAGTAGAGATGAGCTTGTCCTTTAGAGTTTGAAATCCCCTTTCACACTCATTGGTCTAAAGGAATTTTGCCTTATTTTAAGTCAACTTTGTAAAAGGGGATACAATTGAATAAAAGCCCTCAACAAATATCTAATAGTACACTGATAAGCCCAAGAAACTCCTAATATCCATTGGAGTCGTGGGCTTACGCCAATTTCTCACCACTTCTATTTTCTTGGGATCCACCTTGATTCCTTCACCTAACACCACATTCTCAACGAATGCAACCTCTTTAAATTGAAATTCACATTTATCAAACTTGGAAAATAACTTTTCTTCTCTCAATATTTGTAATTCTACCCTCAAATGTCTCACATGCTCTTGCTTACTTTAGAAATAAATCAAGGTGTCATCAATGAATACCATAACAAACTTATCAAGGTAGGGTTTAAAGACCTTATTCATGAGATCTATAAATATTATGGAAGCATTGGGTTGGCCAAAAGACATTATTATGAATTCAAAATTGTCATGCCTTGTCTAGAAGGCCATCTTAGGGATATCACATTCCCTTACCCTCATTTGATAGTATTCGGATCGAAGATTAATCTTAGAAAAATCACTAGGCCCTTGCAATTGGTCAAATAAATCATCTATCCTTGGTAGTGGATACTTGTTCTTAATAGTGACCTTGTTGAGTTGTTGATAGACAATGCACATTCTAAGTGAGTCATCCTTCTTCCTCACAAACAACACTGGTACACCCTAAGATGTCTTGCTAGGCCTAATAAAACCCTTCTCCAATAAGTCCCTCAATTCATCCTTTAATTCTTTCAAATTCACTGGGGCGATACGGTAGGAAGAAACTGAGATAATTTGAGTATCAAAGAGGAGGTCTATACCAAAATCTATTTCCCTTTCGGCAGGAACATCAAGGAGATCATCGGGAAAGGCATCAAAAAACTCATTGACCACCAGAGCTAACACAATAGAAGGGACTTTGTACTCAACATCCCTAACCCTTACAAGATGATAAATGCAACCCTTAGCAATCAATTCCCTAGCGTTAAGATAAGAAATGAACTTACCCTTAACAATTGAATCTTGACCTTCCCACTCAAGGATGGTTTCATTAGGGAATTGGAAACTAACCTTACGAGTCATATAATCAATGGAAGTATGATATGCATGTCACCAATTCATCCCAAGAATAATGTCAAAATCTACCATGTCAAGTTTAGCAAAATCACAAGGCAAAACTTTATGCAATATGGATAGGGGCAACCTCTATAGACTCTTCTAGCAACAACATACTTACCCATGGGAGTAGATACCAAAAATAGTTCACCTAAAAATTCGAGACACATACCAAACTTACTAGTAATGAATAGGGTATTGAATGATAAAGTGGAACCCAAATCCAATAAAGCATACATATCATAATCATAAACTTTAACATACTGGTGAAAACATCAAGTTCCTCATCAATCCATTGCTTCCCTTGAAGAGCATAAAATCGATTGTCACATGGAGCACCCCCTTGTTTGACAACCTTGTGCCTCTTGACCTCCATGGGCACCGTCCTTGAGGATAAGCATCTCTACCCTTATTTTGAGAATTCTGATAATAAAAGATATTGTGGTCCATCTTGGCACACCTAAATCATGCACCCGTGTTTCTCAAACATATGCCGCCATGAGTTTTTTCACATTTTGGGCACCTATGAGGATTTGATCAACTATTTCGACCTTGAGCTTTAGGGTTTGTCACCCTATTATTGATAAACCTTTGGAGTTGAGCATTGTATGACCCTTGGCCTTGAAATTTGAGGCCATGTTGAAAATGACCACCTCTACCAGTCTTAGAACCTTGGAATTCACTTTCATAATAAGCCCTCTTAGACTCACCACTCTTCCTTTTCCTAAGCTTCTCTTTTTCAAGTTTCTTGGCATATGTCATTGATGTCGCTCAAGTCACACCTCCTTTTAGAGATAAAGTGGTCGTCAAGTAAATAACTTAATCGGGGTTAGGATCATTCCCACGAGGAATATGGTAGCCTCTAGAATCAATTCAATGCACTTTGAGAATGATTAACCTACTTATCTCCTGAGGAAAGGGGGTGTGAAAACAAGAATTTAAATTAAACTAAATGAATGTAAGTAATGAATGGTCAGTAGAAGATCTAACTAGGAAGAAGTGTTCCCCATGAATCTCTTACTTGGTAATATTGGACACATGTAATTCTTTACTGGTGTGTAGGTGTAGGACAGTAAGTTAGGTTTACCTAAGTCTTTGATCTAGCAAATAGGTAAATTTCAACTCGAAACTTGATCCATCTCCATGGTGTGACACTACTAACCCTTACTATTAGTCCTAATACAACCTTCCCTTGATCCAGTTTGATTGATTAGACAAGAAAAAAACTCTATCGAATCCTATTAATTACCTCGTTTCCTATTTGTCACTTCTTTAATCCAGTAAGTGATACTAGGCAAGTTCTAATTTTGGCCACAATTAAAAATCAATTAAGTGAATAGAATAATTAATACGCCTTAACACACCTTTCAATAATTACATATTAACTGATATTACCTTGTTAGTGCATCATGACTTCCACAACCTTAGTTTTGGATTTAGCTAAGCATTATCGATGTAAATGTAGAGATTATGATATAGAAAAACATAATTAAGCACTTACACAGATGAAATTGAAACTCTAAAATCTAACTTTTCAATTAGAATCACGAGTTTGAATCAAGAACACACAATGTATCATAAATTCTAAGTGTATTCACTAAAGCAAGGTTCAAACTTCGTCCTCTCTGCCAATTTAATAAAAATTAACCTAAAATTTTATTTATAATGACTAAAATATAAAACCAAATGAACTAGGAAAACAGTGTTGGCTATCTTCATGGGACCTGTTTACGGCTCGTAAACCACTTCACGGCCCATAGATCGGGGCTTAATGGATTTTGGCAATGTTTAAGAGTTAGCTTCGATGAAATAATTCTATGGCTTTTGTAAGATTCTATGGCTCGTGGGAGATATCGTCTGATGACTTTTCAGCACCTCTCTTTTTTTTATCCTCGGGGTATTACCATCACTCTACGGCTCGTGTAACATTGTACGGCTTGTGGATCCTCCTCGTAGAGTTGACTTCAACTTTGCACCCCTCACTGGAACTTTATATGAAACCCTCTCCATGACTCATGAACTACTCCACGACTCGTAGAGGGTTCCGTGGAAAACCAAAAACCAGTAACTTTAGCATATTTCTCCCAAAACTTAGCCAACATTATAATCCTGCAAAACAAACACAAAAACATAATCAAACCTACTAACATTGCGTTAAGAACACACAAAATTCAAAGTTTTAGGCATCAAAAGTGTTGTATTATAGCAGCATATCAACACGCTTAACTTAAAATTGTTGTTTATCCTCAAGCGACAAACTCAATTTATATAAGCAGTATAGCTACATACAGACTCGAACTCGATGGCACAGACTCAATAACAATCCAACACAGATACCCATGTCATATTTCAACCTCAAATCAGATAGCCATCCAGCAAACTAACACAGATCAATATGCCCAACAGTGCAACTATGACAAGTCTTGCAATTATAAATAAGCAGCAATAACTAAATTAATTAGACATCAGTAATGCAATGCAAATGCCCTCACAAAAAGAAGTGTTATTTTTCCTCTCAGTATAAAATTTTCACAGTTAATGCTCGGGACTATACTAGATCACTCTCACTCATAAAAGACATTTAGATACCATAGTCAATACCATATGTTTGCCCCTATAATTGTGACTAACACTTTCAACTAGTTGGGTTAGGATCACTTTAAGACTTGCTAAACTTGTAACATAGGCTCAGGGGGCTTTGATGTGATATTTTGGAAATATAATGACTAATGGCCCTCCTTGACACTGTGTTTTCTATACTTTTGCCCTACCAATGTATCTTTTGATTCATTCTCCCTTTTTCTCCTATTTCAAAATTTAAGGTGCCTACTTTTAACTCCTTTGCATAATGCCTTTATTTTTCAAATTCTTTTTCTCCTTACCACACTAATTAGGCACTTCTTCATTTTTTTTCTAGCACCCTATTCCCTATTTTCTTCCCTTTTTGCAACACTAATTTTCCCTCCCCTTTTTACAACTGTTTCCTCACTATCCATCCTTAACTTAGGTTTTTAGCTTGGGTTGAGGTGCACATTATCCATCCTTAGAATCAGGGCCACTTTTGGTAGCCACCCTCAACTTAGGCTTTTTACCTCAGTCATAGTGTACAATATGCAAGGAAGGACCAGGGCCAATTTTTGGATTTAATAATAGATTTGGGTAAGGTTTCTTAGGTGTTTACAATCAAGTGGTCAATTTTAGGCTCAAATACAGGGATCAATGGATACATAGCACATTTGGTCGATTATTTTTGGGCTAAGTGGACTATTATAAACAATGGCCTATGATCCTTTCCTAACCAACTAATCTACATCATAAATCAGAGTAACAGGGCAAGTTCTGAATTGAAACACAGTACTAAATCATGCAATTAAGCTCACTCACACTTGACACTACTTTACATCTTAATACAGACTATCAGATCATGCTTTTTATCACAATTTACCCTAACATATCAAAACAAGCACTGTCAGAGAACTAATCATGCAAGGTTGAACTAACTAAAACACCAAATTTTAGTGGGTATCATTAAACAAAAACATACTATGCCATGAATATAAGTACTGAATGCTACTAATACTACCTAAACATCCTAAACATTCTGATTCAATAGAAAAATAAATATTCGCAAGGAAAAAGAACACAGGCAAGAAAACCCTTTGGATCCAAAATTGGGATAGTTATAGTCCAAGGCTACTCAGACTTCACTGAGGCCTATAACTACCCATACCTCATCGAAAAAGTTATGCATTTTCCCCAATGCGCACATAATATCAAAAGTAAAGAATAGGGGTCAAAAGAACATACTTGTGCGCTGAAGTGCCTCTCTCAATCTTGGGTTGCCTCCCAAGTAGTACATGAATTATCGCGGCACGACTGGGTTCACTTAATTGCTCAAACTTCATTAAGTGCCCATGCTTCCACTGTCTTAATTTTTTCATCATTGACAAGGTATAACTTCGCCCTTTGACCATTCACTTTGAATGTGGTGCCATTTTGTTTCTCTAATTCGAGAGCTCTATAGATGAAGATTTGTGCTACTCTGAAGGGTCTAATCCATTTGGATTTGAGTTTCCTGGGAAACAACCTCAGTCTAGAGTTGAAAAACAGTACTAGATCTCTGGGTGCGAACTGGCAGTTTTCAATCTGGCGATCATGCTGAAGCTTCTTTCATTGTTTGTACAAGGCTAAACTCTCATATTCTTTTAGGCAGAATTCATCAAGCTCATTCAATTAGTTCAACCTCAAGGTTGCCACCTCATTCCAATCCAGGTTCAATTTGTTCAGTGCCTACATGGCTTTATGTTCAAGTTCCATCAGTAAGTGACAGGTTTTCCCAAAGACAAACTAGTAGGGAGACATACCTATGGGGGTTTTGAATGTAATCCAGTATGATTATAATGCATCATCATGCTTTCGTGACCAGTTGATCCGGTTTGTATTCATAATTTTGGACAAAACTTATTTGATCTCCCTATTCGACACCTCCACTTGTCAGTTAGTCTACGAATGATAGGGGTTGCTACTCTATGCTTGACCCCAGATTTTTCAGGCAGTGCTTTGAAAAGACTGTTGCAGAAGTACGAGCCTTCATTACTAATGATTTCCCAAGGGGTACCAAATCTAGATAAGATATTTTTTTCAAGAATGTTGTTATGCTTTTTCCTTCATTGTTGGGTAGCACTACCGCCTCCACCCACTTTGAAACATAATACACATCAACCAGAATGTACTTGTTTTCATGTGAGCTAACAAATAAGCCCATGAAGTCAATCCCCCATATATCAAATAACTCAATCACCATAATCGGGTTTAGGGGTAGCTCGTGCTTATGGGAAACGCCACCTTCTCTTTGCATTTAACGTACACCATGGAAAATTCATGGGTATCTTGATAGATGGTTGGCGAATAGTAGCCGCACTACAGGATTTTATATATCATTCAGACTCTACTATGATACCCCCAAACCAGTAATGAATAACCTGCCTCTAAGATGCTCATCATCTCAATCTCTGGGATGCAACGGCGAATAATCCCATCTGCACTTACATAGAACAAATATGGATCATCCTAGAAGAAATATCTCACATCGTTCATGAACTTGCAACGCTCATGGGCAGTCAGATCTGGTGGTACAATGTCACTAACCAAGTAGTTTGTGAAATCTACAAACCAGGATATCAAGTCATATGATGCTGCTAGCATACTTTAATCAGGAAAGGAATCAATAATCTTGGACCCATCATCAAACTTCACCATGGCTTCCTCTTCTAGTCGTGAAAGATAGTCCACCACTTGGTTCCCTGTCCCTTTTCTGTCTATAACCTCAAAGTCAAACTCTTGGAGAAGGAGTATCCATCGAAATGCCAAACAAAAAGGGCCAAAAGCAAAAAAGTTCAGTCTTGGTTTTGCATCCTTCTTTATCATCAAATACCATAGTGTAGAGTGATCTATATGTACCACAACTTTGGTTCCCAGCAGATAAGATCTAAACTTTTCAAATGCGAAGACCACTGCAAGTAGCTCCTGCTCTGTAATAGTGTAGTTCTTTTGTGCTACATTAAGGGATTTGTTGGCATAATATATGGGATATAATATCTTCTCTCTACACTACCCTAGTGCCACATCAACTGTAACCCCACTTACATCGCACATGATTTCGAATGGCTTAGACCAGTCTGGAGCAATGATAATAGGAGTCGATACCAACTTCTGCTTCAACCCTTCGAATGTTCTATGACATGCATCATCAAACACGAACTTAGTCTCCTTTTCAAGCAACTTGCACAATGGATGTGCAATTTTTAAAAAGTCTTTGATGAAGCTCTTGCATAAACCTGTGTGGCCCAAAAAGCTTCTCACACTTTTGACAGAGATAGGTGGAGGAAGCTTTTCAATGACTTCCACCTTGGCTCTGTCTACCTCGATGCCCTTGCTAGATATATTGTACCCCAACACGATGCCCTCTTTGACCATGAAGTAACAATTCTCTCAATTCAAAACCAGATGATATTTCTCGTATCTCTACAGCATCGCATGTAAATATTTTAGGCAATCCTCAAACGAGCTGCCCACCACACTAAAATCATCCATAAATACCTCAATTGTTTCTTCTACCATATCTGAGAAAATGGACATCATACACCTATAGATATTGTTGGAGCATTTCACAGTTCGAATAGCATTCATTTGAATGTGATGTGTCATAGGGGCATGTGAATGTGGTCTTTTCTTGGTCCTATGGGGCGATAGAGTTCTGATTGTAACCTGAGTAACCATCAAGAAAGCAAAACCAGCCCTTTCCTGCCAAGAGGTCCAATATTTGATCCATGAATAGCATAAGGAAGTGATCCTTGTCCATTGAACCATTAAGTTTTTTGTAGTCCATACACACCCTTCATCCTGTGACTGGTCGCATAGGAATCAATTTTTTGCTCACATTCAGGACTATAGTGATACCTCTCTTCTTTGGGACACACTTGATCGGGCTCACCCATTCACTATCAGCTATTAGATAGGTCACACCTGCATTTAACCATTTGATAATTTCTTTATGCACTACCTCCTGTATGAGTAGGTTGAGACGTTGTTAGTGCTCAACACTTGGCTTATACCCTTTGACCAGTTGGATCTTGTGAGTACATATTCCAGGAGGGATACTAATGATTTCTATGATTATCTATTTAGTGGATTTTTTGAACTATTATAGCACTACGACTAATGCATCCTCTTGTTGGGCCATTAGGTTTGTTGCCATTATGACTGGCAATGTGTTTTCAACACCTAGGAACACATATTTTAAATGGGGCAGCAGGTCCTTCAACTTCAACTCTAGTGGTTCCTCAGTGGAAAGTTTAGTGGGGGTGACTTACGATGTTTTAAGTTCAATTCAAGTTTAGCTTGCCTCCAAGGGAGTCCAAAAACTTTCAGGGCTAGCATTATCTCTTCATAATTTAGGATGCCATTACTTTCAAAATTCATCAAGACTGCCTACAAAGTGTCAACACCCAACCTCTCTTCAATTGGCACTTTTGGGTCCACATCATCCTCATCATGGTTCAAATCGGTCTGAACCATCCTTGGCTACATTAGGCCCCCAAATTAGATAAAAACAAATAACAACATAACATAAGCGAGATAAGGGCTAATCCCCAAAATATACTTGAATTAACCAAGTCTATCCATATTCTTCGATAATATTGCCAAACTACTTGATGTCGCTCAAGTCACACCTCTTTTTTAGGGTAAAGCATTCATCAAGTAAGTAATCTAACTGAGGTTAGGATCGTTCCCACGAGGAATATGGTAGACTCTAAAATCAATTCAATGCACTTTGAGAATGATTAACCTACTTATCTCCTAAGGAAAGAGAGTTTGAAAACACGAATTTAAAATAAACTAAATGAATATAAGTAATGAATGATTAGTAGAAGAGCTAACTAGGGTGAAGTGTTCCCCATGAATCCCTAACTTGTAATATCGGGCACATGCAATTCTTTTCTAGTGTGTAGGTGTAGGACGGTAAGTTAGGTTTACCTAAGTCTTTGATCTAGAAAATAGGTAAATTTCAACTTGGAACTTGATTCGTCTTTGTGGTGTGACACTGCTAACCCTTACTATTAGTCCTAGTACAACCTTCCCTTGATCTAGTTTGGTTGATTAGCCAAGAAAAAATCTCTATCAAATCCAGTTTATTACCTCTTTTCCTATTCGTCACTTCCTTGATCTGGCAAGTGATATTAGGTGAGTTCTAACATTGGCCACTATTAAAAATCAATTAAAGTGAAGATAATAATTAATATGCCCTAACACACCTTTCAAGAATTACACATTAATCGATTTTATCTTGTTAGTTCATCATGGTTCCCACAACTTTAGTTGTGGATTTAGCTATGCATTATCAGTGTAAACACAAAGATTATGATATAGAAGAACATAACTAAGTACTTACAAAAATGAAATTGAAACCCCAAAATCCAACTCTTCAATTAGAATCACAAATTTGAATCAAGAACACACAATGTATGATGAATCCTAAGTGTATTTACTAAAGCAAGGTTCAAACTTCGTCCTCTCTACCAACTTAATGAAAAATAACTTTAAAACCTTTTTATAATGACTATAATACAAAACCAAAATGAACTAGAAAAACTATATTGGCAATCTTCATGAGACCTATTTACGGGTCCTAAACCACTTCACAGCCCATAGATCAGGGTTTTGTGGATTCTGGCAGTGTTCAAGAGTTAGCTTCTATGAAACTATTCCATGGACCATGTAAGATTCTACGACCCCTGGGAGGTCTCGTCTGATGACTTTTCAGCACCTCTCTTTTTTATGATCCTCAGGGTACGACCATCACTCTATGACTCCTGTAACATTATACGGCTTATAGATCCTCCTCGTAGAGTTGACTTCAACTTTGGAACCCTCACTGAACTTTATATGAAACCCTCTCCACGACTTGTGAACTACTCCACGACCCGTAGAGAGTTCCGTGGAATACCAAAAACCAGCGACTTCATCATATTTCTCCCAAAACTTTGCTAACACTGTAATCCTACAAAATAAACACAAAAACATAATCAAACCTATTAACATCGCATTGCAAACACACTAAATCCCAAGTTTTAGGGATCAAAAGTGTTGTATTATTGCAGCACATAAGTCATGAGCCGAGACAAGTCTATCTCTCCAATTAGCATGGTGGTGCGACACTATTAATTAACCAAGTCGGACACTCCTGACATAAATTTATTCATTCTTGCTCGAGAATCTACAACCAAATGAGGAGCATACTTTGAGAGCTTATTAGATTTAAGGGAATATTCCCTCATACTCATGGAGCCTTGTTTAAGGTTCATAAATTCCATTATCTTTGCCTCCCTTAGTTCAATAGGGAAGAAGCGGTTAAGGAAGGAGGCTTTGAATTCCTCTCATAGAATAGGTTCATTGTACACCCTTTCCATCTTCCATTAGGTGAACCATATGTGTACAAGGCCCTTGAGTTAATAGGTCGCTAGTTACGCTTTCTCCTCCAAGCTTACTCCCATGATATCTAGAAACATGTAAACTTCCAATAAATTTTTGAGGATCTTTATCCACTTTAAAGTCATGGAACTTTAGAGGATTCATTCTAGTGAAGTCCCTAACCCTTGATTCCGTAGTAGGAGAATGAGGAGCTTGGGCCCCTTGGTTAACCTGGTTGGAAACGACTTGTGCTAACATTATGATTCCATTCAAATATTCGGCATGAGTAACCCCTTTTTCATGGGGAGCATATGGGGAGGAGGGGCTTGGTCCTTGTAATTCCTCTCAAGTTTAAAGTTGAGACAAGGAAAAAGTTAGAAATTTAGCCATTGGAATAAATCCACAAGACCTAAGTATGGGTCGTGGTTTAGTCCACGGACCGTACAAGGGCCTCATGGAATGAGTATTTGGACTTGGGAAAATTTTTGGAAGACTGAAAGTGGAGTACGAGAGGGGTTTTACGGCCCGTGTAATATTTTATGATCGTAAGTGGGTTCTTAGATGAAGGGCCTTGACTTGAAGGAAATTGGAGTTTTGCTAGAAGGTGACTTACGTGATACTAGACGGCCCATGAAAGAGGATATGACCCATAAGGAGCTTCATGGAATGAGGCCAAGAAATTAAGGAAAATATTCAAGTGTGGAAAGACTCTATGAGTCTAACCACAGCCCGTAATTCAAGGCACAACCCATAAGGAAGTTTGTGACTTTGAGCCCAACAAAATTAATTTTCAGGAATTTTAGATGTGTCAACAAACAGACGGGAACTACAGCCTGTGGATAGACTTATGGCCCATAAACATGATTACGTAAGTGAATCCTACAACTTTTATTTAAGGGCAATTTGGTTAATTCTGTCCCTTATGTTCCTAAACCCCATCATTTTGGGGTTCCAAAAGGGCATGAATCAGCCATAAACACCTTATTCCCTTATTCTTTCAACTCTCAAAATTCTCTAAGGCAAAGGGGCTCCCAAAGAAGAAGCAAGGCAACTAGGATTCCAAGATTTCTTCTTCAAGGTTACAAGTTTGTTTCTCTCCAGTTTTACCAAGGTATGTGGGTTTGATTTGTGGTGTTCTTCTATCCACAAAGCTTAAGTTCGTCCATTTTTACTTGGTTCCAAAGTTATGCATGTTGTGAGTTTATGTGAAATCACTTTAATCATGAAGTTTAGGATACATTCTTAGTTATATGATGTATATTAGTATCATGTTATGATCTATGATGAATATTGAGTTGACCTTCATGTTTTTTCTAGTTAGGGTCTTACAAGGATAATGTTGGGATGGTTTAAATAGTATTAAATGAGTATATCCTATCTTATGTATGCATGTTGCATATACACATTCCATGATTTCAAGTCTATGAGTATGAACCCCCAAGTTTTGGATCTAATCTATGTGAAAGAATGTTTTATGAAAGAAGGAAAGTCTATTATATGTAAGAATATGAATGTTTTAATTTAAAGAGTTTCGATTATGAAGCTATCTTATATTTATCAAGCTATGAAAGTTATGTTACTATGAGTCGTGATTTAATTGATGTTTTTCAATACAATGGTGCATTGTCATCTTCAGTTTCATGTTTTAAAGTTCCTATGCATGAAATCCATTCAACAATTTTATTAAAGTTTTAAAGGGAAGCATGGTCTCCAAATATGAGGGTTCAATTATGAATTTTATGAAATCTAAAGTTATGATGTTGTGAATCCCTCAAAGTTATGTTAAAGATAGATCCATTTAAAACAGGGCAAGCCCTATATGTGGATCTCAAGTTAAGATGAGCTACTCTTATATGTATATGATGTTAAAGCTATGCTTTTAGGTTTATGATGATTATGATTATATATATGTTTTTAAACATATTCTATGGGAATGACTTAGCACAGAGTGAGGCGTCGTGGTGGGATTCGATAAGGGAATCCCAGTAGCAACCTTTTGTCTCCTTAACCATGTGCTCCCATAGGAGCCCTTGTAGGATATGCTTAGGCTAGTGGATCTATGTAAGACATAATGTTCCTTAAATATGCAAATGTGATGTTACTAAAGTTTTGGATATTTACCTTGGCAAGTAGATTTCTCTTTTTCCAATGGAAGGAGTGCATTAGCCTTTTCTCAATGGAAATAGTGCATTGGTCTTTTTTCCAATAGAAGGAGTTCATTGGATTCCATGTAGTATCTCACATGGTCTACATATGTATGATATAAATGCTATGTTTCATGCAAGTTTTCATTAAAGCATACTTATGCATGTCATATTGAGCTTATATTCTATTGGGAAAAACACATATATTCTCCCCCGAACTTGTCCCACAAAGTCAGTTACCCACCTAAACTATTATAAAGACCTATTACACATTTTTACTACTTAAATGTGAATTTAATATACTCTTTAGAGTGTAACACCACTCTCAACAATATGTGGTGTATTACACTTGTTGCCACATCAGTGCCAACACTTCAAGAGTTATAATTTTTTATATCCTTTTTATTTTATTTTCTTTAATAATTAGTTTTTATTATATTAACTATATTTTATACTAGTTAATCCCCAATTAATTATTAATGTAATAATTGTATCTTCTTCACCAAAATTGCAAAGAAGAAACTTTCAACAATGGTTGCCAAAGAATGCCCAAAATCCATAGTTGATTTGTGGAGTGAAAGAATTTTTTCATTCCAAAATATACCACAAGAAGGTTGCTTTAGTTTCTTCCATTGATTGGCCATGGAAACAAAGCTTTCACTGTGAATAAATTTATTACAATTTGCTAGTTGCAAATAATTTTCAGATCTGGACATATATTTTTCTTTTTCTATGTTATTCTTGGAGGTTCCATAAAAGATAGGGATAATTGGAAAATAATTTTCTTCCCCTTTCAATGGATCACTTATCTTGTTCAAATTCGCCATAGCTTTGGTGGCTAAGAAATTTCCAAAATTTTATCCTACCTATGAGGTGAAGAAATGAAACAACCCAAAAATTTTCGAAATCTACTTATGGTTGGAATTCTATGATTTAATACAAACCATGGTTGAGTTTTGGAGGACACGGGTTGAGTTTAGGTGGCCGAATGCAAATTGAGCTAGTAAGTGGCCTAGAGAGACAGTTTTGGCAGAGTGCTTCAAAAAGTCATAACTTTTTATGTGGGATGAACCATGTGATCTACGACATATCTAATTGAAGATATTGGAGTTATCTTTGCAAAACAAGTGGTTTCACTCAATTTGGAGTTCGGATGAGGGAGATATGGCCCACACAGTGAGACTGTCTGAAATTCGTAAGCCATTGAAGATAGGCTCAGACAAATGGCCAAGGACATTGACACGGACCGTGAAACTTTGCACATTTCGTTTAGTGCCTCGTGGGATGTCACAGTGAGCTTGGGGTGTCCTGAAACCACCCCTAAGACAAGTCTAACTCAATGAGACCTTGGACGGCCGTTTGGAGCTAGACGGTTCGTCCACTGTCCCGTGAAGGTGAAAAGTGGTTAGGCCAAGGCTTGGCCATGATTTTTGAGGCCAAGTGTGGTTATATGATGCCTTTAACGACCAGTCACAAGTTGAACGGACCGTTTAGTGGTTCGTGAAGTGTAACAGAAAGTCCTCCGAGAGTTCGTGTAGAGATTTGGCTAAGTGCCACTGGACGGTCAAGTGGAC
>JBCEWC010005009.1:0-25895 GCA_038996855.1 Solanum aculeatissimum | reverse complement strand
ATGACATCAAAATCATACATTTCAAGTTCTACAAGATCACCGGGGAACACTTTATGCAACACCAACACGGGACAACCTCTATACACTTTCCGAGCTATAATAGAATCACCCACGGGAGTATACACCGAATAAGGTTCCCTCAAAGTATCAAAACTCACACCAAATTTAATAGCCAACAAGGGAGTCACAAAAGATAAATTTACACCCGGATCAAGTAAAGCGTAAGCATCAAAGTTAAAGATTTTTAACATACCCGTGATGACATCCAGAGCTTCATCCACTTCTTGGCGGGCATGGAGAGCATAGAACCAGTTGTTTCTAGGAGCACCTCCAATCGGGGCCTTTGGTTGCTCTTGATCACCGGTAGCAACTTGGTCTTTCTTCACATTCCTTAGATAATTGGAGATTTTGTGGTCTTAGCCACCACATCCAAAACAAGCACCCGTAAGCTTCCTACAATCACCCACATGATGTTTTCCGCAATGGCGACAAAGAGGAATTCGAGGACCACCTTCAACTTGTGCCTTAGGAGGAGGCATCTTAGTAGAAAGTCTCATGTTAGGACCTTGACCTTGTTGGAAATGGCCAAATCCACCACCACCCTTGACATTGGGAAACCCACTATCAAGTCGGGCTCTCTTAGCCTCATGCATCCTTCTCTCTTTCAAATTTTCACCCTCAATTTGTTCGGCATAAGTCATGAGCCTCGAGATATCCATCTCCTTAATAAGCATGGTCGTTCGGCACTCCTTCACAACCAAATCCGATACACCCAAGATAAACTTGTGCATTCTTGCACGGGGATCCGAGACAAGCATAGGAGTATACTTGGAGAGCTTTGTGAACTTGAGGGCATAGTCCCTCACGGTCATGTTACCCTGTCGTAGATTTATGAATTCGGTCATCGTAGCCTTTCTAATCTCAAGAGGAAAGAACCAATCAAGAAAGGCCACTTTGAATTCCTCCCATCCAAACTTAAAGTCCATCACCTTCTCAACAAGCCATTGATTGTACCATACTTGTGCCACATCCTTAAGTTGGTAAGCCGCCAACTCCGCCTTCTCCTCCGAACTAACACCCATGATAGTTAGCACCTTGGTGAGTTAATCAATGAACTCTTGAGCATCCTCATAACCTTAGAACCATAAAATTCCAAAGGGTTCATACGGGTAAAGTCCCTCACCCTTGAGGCCGGAGTAGCAACATTGACCGGGTTCACAGGCCAAGCTTGGTTGGCCACAACTTGGGCCAACATAGAGACAAAATTCCTGAACTCAGCATGGGACACCTGTTCCTCAACCGGTGCCCGAGGAGCTTGTTCCTCAACTTCAGGAGCCTGACGGGAAAAGGGCGCTCTTCTGGGAGGCATTTTCTGAAAGAGCCACAAAATACCAAGAGTTTAGAGAAATATCATAAGGTTACGAGGCACGATACAAGAGATAATGAAATGATAAGTTCCTAAAACGTCGTAATAGCCTCTCCTTCATAGGTATGGCGCGCATCACACCCATGAACGAGACTCTACGTGACGCGACATGTTGGACTCCAAGGATCATTACAAACCTAGGGCTCTGAAACCATCTTTCTCACGACCCGAATAGGGTCATAGATGTGACATGGTGAAGGAGAACCCAAAAGTCCTCGATCAAGCCATCATAGCATCATCACACACATTATCGGTTCGGAAGCGCGGAAGCTAAACACATAACACATAAGCTCTAGGGGAATCGAGGCTTTGGACTCAAGCTATGGGGATGTTGTCGGGAATGGGATAGACATGAATTCACATAGCACATAGCAATTATCTCTAAGGGGACGGGTAAGTAGGATTCAACCTATGGGGGCACTTCGGGATTATGGAACTTTTCACATAAGCACATAGTCAATCACAACTCCCATCATCAAGTCATAAGCATAATCAATAACATTTCTCATAATCAAGGCTCATAAACATAACATGCCATTGTCATAATATTCAACATTACAAGCCAACGTACAAGAGTTTAGTTGTCTAACAAGCCTCTACATAGATCAAGCGGGGCCTCGACATAGTTTGCGGCTCACCCTCAATACATAAGTAAAGTAAATAGCATAATAAAACTAGGTGGATAGAAGGTGGCTATTGCCATTGAACAAATGGGCTCACCACTAGCAAGGTCTTCAACAATGATCAAGTGTCGTCCGGTAGAATGTAGAAGTCATCTACGGTCCCTACATGGTTAGAACATGTAGACAAAGAATATGGGTTAGCACATAAGATGTACTAAGTATGCGGGCATGCAATGCATATGACAATATAGTATGACCACACAACATGGAAAGGGGACAAGTGGTACGAAAGGAATGTGCATAGCCAAAGAGTAATATAACAATATGCTATGCCATGATGCATGAGATGCAATCCTACAATCATAATATAGCGGGGATGTAACCTCAACCGATAAAAGAGAAGACCCGAGCGAGCTACTACCCGGATCCGGACTACTTGCCAAGTAGTACCCTAATCACCCTTAAATAAGGGGAACAAACAAGTCATCCCATATAGGGAGAAATTCCATGTTGGCACATGATTTGAGGGAAAGGAGTATGGACCCTGTGGAGATAGTCCACCCCGACTCCAATCCCTCGATACTAAGTTTCATCCCACGGGAATACATATATATACACATGTAACTTCAAATCGGAAGGCTTATATTCTTTTCAAATCATGCATCATTAGTCAAAATCAAAACCATTGTTCAAAACCATGCTTATGCTTAGGCCAAAGGACATCAAGAGTTTCCAAAACATTTTCATAATCATTCCATGTCAATGCAATAAGAGTAGACCATCTACATAGCTTATCATATCAAGCCTTCAAAACATGTCAAAATGGTGCAAGCACCCAAAATTCTCAATGAGCCATAACAAGAGACGATGTGATCACAAGCCTTAACATATCATTTCAAAATAAGAGTTTCATCATAACAATCTTCAATGCATATGCCATGAATGAAAAACAAGTGCATGGGTAATGGAATTCAAACTTTAAATTCAATTCAAGAGTAGTTCATGAGAAATTCAAGTCAAAACTACCATTAAAACATCATTCAAGTATCACCCATGCATAAATAAATCATAAAGGGACATGCACATTGATCCTTTAAGAGTTTCCATCAAAATTCATAAAATTCAATCTTAAATCACCAAATTTCTACAACACATAAACCCAATCAACTAAATATTTCAAATTTTAAAGAACCCAACCTTAATTAAAAACTTAAAAATCAAATTTAAAGAGGAGAGTTCTTGGGTCTTCATGGATAAAAGAGAATCCATGAATCAAACCTACATACCTTGAAATTGACCAAAGGAATTGAAGAAACAAGCAAGTAAGGATTGTCTTCCCCAAATTTCTTCAAGCTTTCAACAATGGAGGTCAAGAGAGTTTAGGAATTTTCAAAGAGCAATAAGGAGTGTTAGAATGGATGAAAAGGGGTTAGGGTTAGGTTAAGGGGGTTTAGGGGACCTTAGAATACCTAAAAGGGGCCTAGGGATTAATTAAATTACGAATTAACCATTAATGAAATGGATAATTAACTGTCACACAGTGTCACACGGTTGGCTCCAGGGACCGTCCAGTGGTACACGGACCGTGTACCTGTCCGTGTACCATGCCTTGGTTTCTTCTTCGGCTCGAACTCTCGGGGACTTTTTGTAACACTTCACGAAGGGGGGTCACCGCCCGTGTTGCTTCACACAGACTGTGTAATGGTCCGTGGAGCAACACTTGGCGCAGCAACTAGCCCACACCCTGGCCAATCCACTGCCTCACTTGACGGACCCCCAAACGGACCTTTTGAGGTCTCACGGACAGTGGGGTGGTCCGTGGGACTTCGCTTGGGCTATGGGTTGGGTCCTGACCATGCTGAACCCATTGGACCCCCACACAGACCGTGGACCCTCACACGGTCCGTGGTCCTATCCTTGGGCCATTTCCAGGTCCTATTCCCAGTGTCATCCGGATTACGGATAGGCTCACTAATATTTCCATAACTTCCTCATACGAACTCCAAATTGTGTGAAACTAGTTGTGTTACGAGAATAACTCAAAGATCTTCAATTTGATATGTAGTATCCCACAAAATTTTTCCCATACCAAAAGTTATGGTTCCTGAAAGTACACTATCCAAACAGCCTCTCTAGGCCACCAAAAGGTCTGTTATGCAATCGGCCACATAAACTCAACCCGTGGCTACAAACATTCAACCATGACCAGTGTAATATCATACAAGATCAACCATAAGTAGTCTCAAAAAATTTTGGGTCATTACAGGACTCATGGATGGGTTCGACAGATTTTTAATAAAGGGTTTTTCGGTCAATTACGATTCGTTTGACTCCTAAACAATTAATGTGCAATACAAATATAGCACTTTTAATGCTTAAAACTTGGGATTTTGTGCGTTCTCAAAGCGATGTTAGTATATTTGATATTTGTTTGTTTGTTTTTGTAGGATTCCAACGGTTGCATGATTGTGAGCTTAAAATATAGTTTCTGTAGAAGGTTAGCAGTTTACGAGACCCTCTATTGGTCATGGGTCATTCCACGAGTCGTAGAGGGGGTTTCGTTTGTTGTTCCAGTGAGGGATTTCAAAGTGAGTCCCACTCTATGAGACTTGGACACGAGTCGTAGACCAACATACGAGTCATCGAGTGAGGTCGTGAACTGAAGAAGCAGAAAGTGAAGAGTAATTGAAAGTGGCTGAGATAAAACCCTTCACGGGTCATGGAATACTTCACAACTTATGGAGGAGGTTTTGTTCAGGGTTCCAGTAGCTTTAACAGTATTCCACGAGACCCCGACTCACGAGTCGTGAACTGTCCTATGAGCCGTAAAAGGTGCTCGTGACTAGTGTCGACACAATTATCCTATTTCATTTTAGCTTTGTATTTTTAGTACTATAAATAGCTTTTTCTAGGTTATTTATCAGAGAGTTCAAAATTTTAGATTAATAGAAAATTGCTTACATCCTTGTAAATAATATTTTGTGACTTTATCAATTCAAGTCTGCAATTTCATTGAGATTCTGAATTTTGTTCATCAATTTTTATTGCGTAAGTTAGTAAATTATGTATTTTTCTTGCATGATTTATGATCAAACATCAAGCTGAGCAGTTTCTGGATATCAAACGGACTTGCGCTGCTAAATCCTCAACTAGGGTTGTGGAAACCATGATGAATTATCTAAGATAAAATCGGATTACTTGTAATTTCTTAAATGATGTTTAGGATGTATTAATTAACTTTTTCAATTTAACTGATTTTTAACGAAAGCCTACGTTAGAACTCACCTAATATCACTTGTCCAATCCAGGAGGTGAAGAAAAGGAAAAAAAATAATTAACAGAGGTTGATTGACTATTTCTCAACTAATCAGGCTACTAAGGGTAGTAGTTTTGGTCTGGGATAAAAAGTAAGGGTTAGTAACGCCACATCACAGAGACCAATCGAGTAATGTGATGAAATTCACCTAAATGCTTGATCAAGGATTAAGGAGAACTTAACTTACTATACTGCATCTATACACCAGAAAAGAGTTGCAAGTATTCGAGAATACTTAGTTAGGGAGTTATGGGGAACACGTCGCCCTAGTTCATTTCTTTATTGATTACAAATAATTTGTTGCCATAGTTTAGAATTTATTTTAGTTACAAATCCCCTCTTTTATTTTATTCATTTTTATTTTCTCTGTTTTTGAGAGATATTAGAGTACATCAAGTCAATTTACAGAAAGTGTGCTAATCCGGGGTCTACCATATTCCTCGTGGGATGATCCCAACCCATGTTAGGTTAAATACTTGAGTATGACCGCTTCAAAACCTCCTAAGTAGGGGTGTGTGCTAAGCGTAAGTGCGGAGTGCGACACATCATTTAATGGCATCATTGTTGGGGAATACGGCTAGACTTGATTAGCACATTGTAATTTGATAGATTACTCTGTATCTTTTTTATGTTACGTTGTTTTATGTCGTTGTGTCATCATAGGAATTAGGTACAACCAAGGATGGTTCAAACTAATTTGGACCAAGGGGATGATGAAGACGGACTTGAAGTGCCGATTGAAGAAAGGTTGGGTGTTCATCCTTTGGGAGCAGTGGTGATGAACTTTAGCAGTGATGGCATCCTAGACTATGATGAGATAGTTCAATCTCTAGAATTTCAGGGTCACCCCTGTTGAAAAGGTAAGCTTGATCTGGACTTGAAGAATCGGGAGTGACCACCCACAAAGCCTTCCATTGAGTCACCACTAAACCTGGAGTTGAAGGACCTTCCACCCTATTTGAAATATGAATTTTTGGGTCCTAACAACACACTACCAGTTATAGTGGCATCAGATCTAACAGCCCAGCAGGAGCAGGCGCTAGTAGCAGTTTTGCAGCAATTCAAGAAGGATATTAGATGGACAATCGTAGATATCATTGGCATCCTACCTGAAATATGTACCCATAAAATCCAATTGGTAAAGGGGTACAAGCCGAGTGTGGAACACCAATGGCGTCTCAATCCACCTATACAGAAGGTTATGCGTAAAGAAATTATCAAGTGGTTGGATGCTGGTGTAATATACCCTATAGCCGACAGCGAGTGTGTCAGCCCGGTCCAGTGTGTTCCAAAAAAAGGTCGACATCACGGTAGTCCCTAATGCACGCAATGAGTTGATTCCTCTGTGACCAGTCACTGGATGAAGGGTCTGTATGGACTACCACAAACTTAATGCTTCAACTGATAAGGACCACTTCCCAATGTCATTCATGGACTAAATGCTCGACAGTTTGGCAAGAAAAGGTTGGTTTTGCTTTCTTGATGGTTACTCAAGGTACAATCAGATCTCTATTGTCTTAGGGGACCAATTGAAAACCACATTTACATGCCCATATGGCACATTTGCATTCAAGAGGATGTCATTCGGGCTATGTAATACACCAGCAGCCTTTTCGAGATGTATGATGTCCATCTTCTCACACATGGTGGAAGATACAATCGAGGTGTTCATGGATGACTTCATTATGGTAGGTTTCTCCTTTGAAGATTGATTGAAACACCTGCATGTCGTGTTGCAAAGGTGTGAAAAATGTCATCTTGTTCTAAATTGGGAGAAATGTCACTTCATGGTCAAGGAAGGTATAGTGCTAGGACATAGGATCTCTAGCAAAGGCATTGAGGTTGACAGATTCAAAGTGGAGGTTATCGAAAGGCTTCCCCCACCTATTTCTGTCAAAGGGGTGAGAAGCTTTCTAGGCCATGCAGGATTCTACAGGCATTTCTTCAAGGACTTTTCAAAGATCGCACACCCACTATGCAAGCTTATTGAAAAGGAGACCAAGTTTGTGTTTGATGATGCATGTCTCAAAGCGTTTGAAGGGTTGAAGTTGAAGTTGATATCGACTCCTATTATCATTGCTCCATACTGGTCCAAGCCATTTAAAATTATATGTCATGCTAGTGGTATTGTAGTGGGTGTGGTGTTGGGACATCATCATAAGAAAATTCTGCATCTAATATATTATGCCAGCAAAGCTCTGAATCCAACGCAAAAAAATTATACTGTCACACAGCAAGAGTTGCTTGCAGTAGTCTTCACCTTTGAAAAGTTTAGATCTTATTTTTTGGGGACTAAGGTCATTATTCACACAGATCACTCGACATTGAGATACCTAATGTCAAAGAAGTACGCGAAGCCAAGATTGATTAGATGGATCCTCCTTCTCCAAGAGTTTGACTTTGAAATGATTGATCAGAAGGGGACATAAAACTAGGTGGCAGACCATCTCTCCAGACTGGAAAAAGAAGTTATGGTGAAGTTTGATGATTGAGCTGAGATAGATGATTCATTTCCTGATGAATTAGTGCTAGCAGCATCGCATGACTTAATATCATGGTTTGCAGACTTTGCAAACTATTTGGTTAGTGACATTGTGCCACCCGATATGAACACCCACCAGTGCCGCAAGTTTATGGCAGATGTGCAGAAGTTCTTTTGGGATGATTCGTATTTGTTCTGTGTATATGCAGATGGAATCACCTACCGTTGCGTCCCAGAGGTAGAAATGATGAGTATCCTAGAGGCATGACATTCATCACTGGTAGGTGGGCATCATAATGGAGCTCGAACATCATACAAAATCTTGCAGTGCGACTACTATTGGCCAACGATCCACCAAGATGCTCACGATTATGCAAAGGCATGTGATAGATGCCAGAGAGAAGGGGTCATTTCCTGCAAACAGGAGCTATCTCTAAACCCTATATTGGTAATTGAACTATTTGATGTATGGGGGATAAACTTCATGGGCCTGTTTGTAAACTCGTATGGGAACAAATACATCTTGCTTGCTGTAGATTATCTGTCAAAATAGGTGGAAGCGGTAGCGCTTACCAACAATGACGGCAAACGTGTGATAACATTTCTAAAAAAAGAACATTTTCTCTAGGTTTGGTACCCCTCAAGCCATCATTAGTGATGGAGGATCGCACTTTTACAATCGGCTATTCAAAGGACTACTGGAAAAAATATAGAGTGAAGCACAGAATAGCAATCCCTTATCATCCCCAGACTAGCGGGCAAGTGGAGGTGTTAAACTGGGAGATTAAGCAGATCTTGTCCAAAACAGTGACTACAAGCTGGACTGATTGGTCACGAAAGCTAGATGATGCATTATGGGCATACCAAATAACATTCAGAACACCCATCGGGATGTCACCGTACCAACTGATCTTTGGGAAAGCATGTCATTTGTCGATAGAACTTGAATACAAAGCATTATGGGCACTCAAAAAGTTGAATCTGGACTAAAAGGAGGTCACCACCTCAAGGTTGAACCAACTTAATGAGCTTGATGAATTTCGCGTAAAGGCATATGAGAGTTCATCCTTGTATAAGCAACGTATGAAGCTACAACATGACTGACACATTGAGAATCGTCATTTTGCACCTGGAGACCTGGTATTGTTTTTCAACTCCCGATTGAGGCTTTTTCCTGGAAAGCTCAAATCCAGATGGACGGGACCATTCAAAATAGCACAAGTATCCAGTAATGGAGTTATTGACTTGGAGAAACGAGATGGCTCTATATTCAAGGTGAATGGTCAAAGAGTGAAGTTGTACCTTGGCAATGAAGAAAAAATTAAAATAGTGGAAGAATGGACACTTGAGAAAGTCTTAATACTCAAGTGGACTGAGTCGTGCTGTCACAATAAATCAGGGTGTTGCTTGGGAGGCAACCCAAGATAGAGAGAGGCGCTTAGGCGCCCAGGTGTGTTTCTTTTAACCCCAGTTTCTTATATTTCATTCTCATGCATTGAGGACAATGCACATTCTTTTTTATGGAGTGTGGGTGGTTATACGGCCTCAGTGAAGTCTGAGTAACTCTGGCCTATAACCACCCCAATTTTTTATTCCAAAGGGTTTTCTTGCCTGTGTTTTTTCACTGCGAATTTTATTTTATGTTGAACCGACATGTTTAGGATGTTTTAGGTAGCATGTGTAGTACATAGTATTGATATCCATGGCATAGTAAAATTTTGTGTAAAAATGATACCCACCAAATTTTTATTTTGTTAGTTTGATAGTGACCATGCATGATTAGGCTATCTTGATAATGTTTTTTCTGACAAGTGTGTGAAAAGCATGATCTGATTAGTGGTGTCAAGATGTAAAGCAGTTCCATGAGTGAGTGAGTGTAATTGCATGATTCTCTACTATATTGTAATTCAGAACTTGCCCTGTTATGTAGGTTAGTTAGTTAGGAAGGGATCTTAGGCCATTGTTCTAATTTAGCGCACTTAGGTTAAATAACCAACCAAAGATGTTGATTATCCCTTGGTCCCTATTTTGAGCCTAACATTGACCATTCTTTATAAATACCTTATAGCTTGGACCTTAATAAATGATAAATCCCAAAGTTGACCCTGGTCTTTCCTTGAACACTGTGAACCTCAACTCAGGCTAAAAGTCTAAGTTGAGGGTGGCTATCCAATAAGTGGCCCTAGTTTGAAGGTTAGATATTGTGCATCTCAGCTTAGACCAAAAGCCTAAGTTTAGGGTGGCTGGTGTAAGGAAAAGTCATAAAAGAAGGAAAAATGCTTAGTAATACAGAGAAGAGAAGAGAAAAAATAAAAAGGGTGCAAGAGAAAAAAAATGATTAATTTGCCAAAGTTCAATATAGTGTACATGAATAAGGGCAAAGTGCTAAAAAAAGATAAGCGCACCCTTAGACAATTGAAAAATGAGAGAAGGGGAGAAGAAAAGAAAAGTGATTGGTTGGTAGGGCAAAAGTGGCAAATAATGCAGTATCAAGGAGAGTCGTAGTCACTATGTATCCATATAATCATTCCAAAGCCCCCTGAATCTACATTACAAACTTAAAAAGTCCTAACGTGGTCCTAGTCTGACTAGTTGACAGGTCATAAGTCTAGATTATAAGGGCAAACATATGATATTAGGTATAGTAGTTGAATATCTTTTGTGAGAGTGAGTATTTTGATACAGTCCCAATGAACTTAAACTGAAAATATCACCCAGAGTGTTGATGGGACTTCTTTTTGTGAGGGCACTACCATTGCATTTTGATACTTGACTAATTCAGTGATATGTTCCTTATTTGTGATTGCATGGTTTGTCGTAGTTGCACTACTAGAATTTAATAGTTTGCATTGGTTTACTGGATAGCTAACTGATTTTTGCTTTGAGGAGAATTGGGTATCTATTGAGATTTTGATATATTATGTGCCATTGAGTTGATTTTTGTGTCTCTGTGCTACTTAAGTAGATTGAGTCCGTCGCTTGAGGACAAGCAACAATTTTAAGTTGAGGGTGTTGATGTGCTGTCAAAATATAACACTTTTAACGCTTAAAACTTGGGATTTTGTACGTTCTCAAAGCGATGTTAGTAGATTTGATATTTGTTTTGTTTGTTTTTGTAGGATTCCAGTGTTGGCATGGATTTTAGCTTGAAATTAGTTTCTGCAGAAGATTGGCAGTTTACAATACCCTCTACGGTTGTGGGTCATTCCACGAGTCGTAGAGGGGATTTCATTTGTTGTTCCAGTGAGGGGTTGCAAAGTGAGTCCCACTTTATGAGACCAACATACGAGTCATAGAGTGAGGTCGTGAACTAAAGAAGCAAAAAGTGAAGAGTTGCTGAAAGTGGCTCAGACGAAACCCTTCACGACTCATGAAGAAGGTTTTATGCAGAGTTCTAGTAAATTCAATAGTATTCCACGAGACCCCAACTCACGAGCTGTGAACTGTCCTATGAGCCGTAAAAGGTGCTCGTGATCAGTTATCCTATTTTATTTTGGCTTTGTATTTTTAGTTCTATAAATAGCTTTTCTTAGGTTTTTATCAGAGAGTTCGAAATTGTAGATTAACAGAACACTGCTTACATCCTTGTAAATAATATTTTGTGACTTTATCAATTCAAGTTTGCAATTTCATTGAGATTTTAGATTTTGTTCATCAATTTTTGTTGCTTAAGTTAGTAAATTATGTATTTTTCTTGCATGATTTTTTATCAAACATCAAGTATGTGTGGCTAAATCCACAACTAGGGTTGTTAGAACCATGACGAACTAGCTAAGATAAAATTGAATTACTTACAATTTCTTGAATGGTATTTAGGATGTATTAATTAACTTCTTCAATTTAACTGATTTTTAATAGAGGCCTACGTTAAAACTCGCTTAGTATCACATGTCTGATCCAGGAGGTGACAAATAGAAAAAGAAGTAACTAACAGAGGTTGATTGACTATTTCTCAACTAATCAGGCTGATAGGGGTAGTAGTTTTGATCTGGGATAAAAAGTAAGGGATAATAATGCCACATTATAGAGACCGATCCAGTAAAGTGATAAAATTTACCTAGATGCCCGATCAAGGATTTAGGAGAACTTAACTTACTGTCCTGCACCTATACACTAGAAAAGAGTCGCAAGTATCTAAGAACACTTAGTTAGGGAGTTATGGGGAACACGTCGCCCTAGTTTATTTCTCTATTGATTACAAACAAGTTTTTGTCATAGTTTAGAATTTATTTTAATTGCAAACCCCCCTCTTTTTATTTTAGTCATTTTTATTTTCTCTATTTCTGAGAGATATTAAAGTACATCAAATCAATTTACAGAAAGTGTGCTAATCCGGGGTCTACCATATTCCTCGTGGGAACGATCCTAACTCATGTTAGGTTAAATACTTGAGTACTACCTCTTCAAAACCTCCTGAGTAGGGGTGTGTGCTAAGCTTAAGTGCAGAGTGCGACACAGAAACTGTGTCGTTTTGACCCTAGTAATTGCCCTAATTGCCTCAATTCTCTTAAAACTACCCTTAAACTCATCCAAACTCATTCATTCTCAAATTCACTCCAAAAGCTTCTAAGTTTTTTCTCTCAAAGGAACCTTCATTGAAGAACTAGGGATTCAAGCTTTGTCAAGAGAGATTAAGGTCAACTCGTTGCTTTCTTCTAAAAGATTCCTCCTTAAAATATGTAGATCTTCATCCATGACATAGTTTCATCCATGGAGCCCAATTCAAACTCTCCTTTTTTCTCAGGCTTAAGCATGAATTTTATGAAAGTTTTTCATGATTACTATCCAATAGCTTGAAATATGATTATTACATGATTAATTTATGTTATTATACATAAATTATGATTAATTACGTGATTTTTAAATTGAGTTACAAGGAATTTCAATTATGTGTTGATTAGCGCTTATGAAATTTATATGGGTTTCTTATTTATGATTCACTTTAATTTCAATTGCATTGATCTCACATGATTTTCATTAAATTTTATGATTTAACTTCAATTGTTCATGAACCCATACTTTCCCTGTTTTTTTATGTTAAGCTATGTCTTCATGCAAAAAACTCAGTATGAAAGTACGTTTATGATCATGATTATGAGGGTGACCTAAGACCCTAATGTTATGCTATGTTTACAATATGGGGAGTATACTCATGCTTTATGTAAATCATGTAGATGGACTATTCTTATGACATGAATTTTGGTTACTTGGTTATGATATTTATTTTACAAGCTATGAAAGTATGATTTTGATGAATTATGAACTATGATGATGTCTATGTATATGGCATGATTACGTATTCTGTGAGATTTGACTTAGCAATGATGAGGCTTAGGGTGGGGGCTCGACCTAATTGGTCCTTATATAAAGTCTTTAGTCTCATAACTATATGTGACCATAGGATTATATCATATGCCTATATGGTATTATGTTAGTGGATCCACATATAACACTCATCGTGCTGGGATAGAACCCATAGGGTGAGGTATAGTCTACCTTGACAAGTAGACTACTCTTTCTCCGATGTAGAGGCAACATCAAAATTTCATGTAATCGATCTCATGGTCTTATTGTCGGTTATGGTCCTATTCCCACATATATATGTATGTTAGGCTATAAATATTTTTAAATATTTCCAATCATGATTTTAAAAGATGCAGTGAATCATTCATCTCTTGTCCTTATTCTATTGATATGATTATGTTTATTGTTATTATGTTATGCCGTTTCTTTGATGCATTGCATGCCTACATAGTACATACGTACTAACGCATAATCTTTGTCTATATCTAACCATGTAGGAGCGGGCGAGGACACTCCTACACCTCACTATTATGGCTAGACTCGGATTGGTGCATTTGAAGACTTAGTGAGTTCCCATGATTTAGGTAAAAACCTTTAATTTCTTGCTTATGATGCTATGTTTAGACTTTTGTACTTTCTTTCTTCTATTGAAGGTGAGCTAGTAGCATGTTCTAGACCCCGTCAAGATTTACTTATGTAGAGGCATGTTTGGACGCATTGATGTAACTCTTTTTAATGGGAGATTATGGATTTTTATGCTTAGTTGGTTTTTAAGACTGATTCTTCCACTTGCTTAGTCAAGAAATTTTTCTTTATTTATCTTATGAATGCTTATGATATGAACAAGAGGTTTGGATGGGGCGCTTTCAGGTTTCACATTCGTCGTGTCACGACTAGGTCCTAGATTGGAGTCGTGATGTATTGTCGATTATGGTCTCTTCCCACATATGTATGATTCCCTAAGACGCTTTACATTGCTCTACTCATAGCTTTGATGCATCAATCATCCATCTCTAGTTATGATCTTACACTCCATTATAATATGTATTTTGCTTAATCATCTGTACCTATGACTTTATTTATTTTACATTGCATGCCTACATACCAAGTACATTTCAAGTACTAACGTATACTTTATGCTACATTATCTCACAAAGTAGGGACGAACACTTATCCTACTCCTCATCCTTGTGGTTGACTGGCTTGCTACTGAAGATCTATTGGTGAGTCCTCATGATTCGAGAACAAACCTATTTCCATCTAGCTTTATTTATGTTTAAGACTCAAGGACTTTTTATCTTGTATTTTTATTTGAGGGTGAGCTAGGAACATGTCTTATCCCCCTCCTAGTCTATGATTAGAGGTATTATTGGACATATATGTATGACACGGTGAATGAGGATCCCGACGAAAATCTCAAACAAACCTCTTAGCATCCATTCAAGCATTCATAGCAATGAATAAAATCATAGAGCGGAAACTAATGGAAATGGGACTAAGAGGTATATCATAAGCCATTAGCAAGAGAAGCATAGCAATGGACATCCATATAATTACTTATCATTTTGTAAAAAAGTTTACTTTCTTTACATTTTATTAAATAATTTGATTATCATGTTTTAGATTCTTTATATTTTCTTGAAGTATATTTTATAATCATTATGTAAAACTTATCATGTTGTATAAACGGTACTTTGTTTATATTTAGTTAAAGAATATTTTCTAATGGGTATTTTCATTATATTTTGTAAAAATATACTTGCTGTAGAAAGGATGCTTTTACATTTTATCAAATTGTATTTTCTTATCATAATGTCTGCACTGTATGCCACTTTATGGATCCTATTATGTTCTTCTTTAATTTTCAAACCATTTGTAGAAAGGCATTTTGTTTAAGTATATTCCCTTATTATATCGTAAAAATGTTACTTTCTTTATATTTTGTTAAAGTATATTTCGTAATCATGTTGTAAAAATGTTACTTTGTACATTATATTTTATTAAATAATTATTTTCATAGATATTGTACAAAAGGTATTTTCTTTACATTTTGTTAACATATATTTTCTTTTATCATATTATATTAATTTAGTATACGTGTTTTGCATGTACGTATCGCATCAATGTGTATATAAAATGAACAATGTATTACATGTATAGTAAGTTATGTTATTGAGTTCCCAACTTTGAAAAATTACATAAAAGGAATAATTACATAAATAATATATTATATATCAAATATTACCCTTTTTTAGGATATTTTTTTTATTACGGTCTATAACATATTTTATCAATAAATTACCCTATTATTCTTTCTCTTTCTCTTTCTCTTTCTCTTTCTCTTTCTCTTTCTTTTTCTTTTTCTTCTCTTCTCTTTTCTTTTCTTTTCTTTCCAGTTTCCAACACGTCTTTCTCTCTTCTTTTTTTTTTAAATTTATTTTTCTCTCTTTCTCCCTCGCTATTTAACTCATCATCTTTAATATTATACATTGTTATAAATTTTATTATTATTTCAATAAATATAATACATTTTCAAATAATATAAAATTAGTTAAATCATACTGAAATATTTAAAATTCACACATAATACTTATAATATGTATTATTTACTAAATTTAAAACGTATTATAATTATTTATTATTATTTTCTCTTATTAATGATGCTAAAATAATTATTATATTAAAAATATATTACTTATATTCTTCACGTGCATTAAAAATGTTTATAATACACATGAAGTATCGAATTTTATTTATAATACATATGAAGTTTCGAATTCAAAATGCATTACAATTGTAGTTTTTATTTATTTATTTTTATTAATGGTGTCAAAAAATATTATATCTAAATTTTAAATATTTAAACACTATTTAAATTAGTTTATATATTAATATATTAAAATTGTATCAGGGCATTATATATGTATTTACATAAAATAAATCTTCCAATTTATAATTTTTTATTTCATTAATAATAGATATATGAATATAAAATAAAATTTTAATTTCATTGATGATAAATATATGGAAGAATGAGAGAAGGAAACTTCTAAGAAGAATTAAAATTCTCTTTCCTTTTATACTTCTTCTTCTTTTTCTCCTCTTTCCCTTTCTTTTTCCCCTTCTCTTTCTCTTTGCTATTTTTTGTAACAAAAGTATAATTATATTTGGTAAGAGTTAAAATTATGTTAAAACTGATAATTTAGGTTAAATAATATATTATTTATATAAATGGGCCTATATATTTACTAGGGATAATTACACTCACAGACTATTGAGAAAAATTATTTACACAAAAAATAACTCATTTTTTCTTTATTACATAAAATAGCCAAATTCAGCTCCATTGGCTATTTATTTTACAAACTAGTTGTGTATGACCATTTGTTGACCTTTTGCCACGTCTGTCCTCTTCTTTTTTTTTCTTTTTTCTTTGTCGGCATTTATTTGTTCTTTCTTTCTTTTTTTTCACTTTTTAAATAATGGGTAAATTGACATTTTTTTTGTCTATTTTTCAATTACATAATTTTCTTTAAACAAATGTCAATGTTAAAAAAATTTATTGGCTCCTTTTAAAAGAACTTTGTTTTTCTTTTTTAGTTGTTTCACATTTTTGTGATTTTTTTTTTGTCATTTTATAATTTCCTGTTTATTTTTTTTATTTTATTAAGGTGGGAATGCATATGGTCAAATAAATATCGATATAGATACATTACATAATTATTTATACAATATTGTTACACGATTATGCATCATTTATATAATGTTGATACATTACTATTTATATAATATCGACACACATTGTATACAATTTATACAATATTGATAAACATTTACAAAATATTTATATAATATTGATACATGATTATACATACTACAATAAAATAAAAATAAAATATTTTTTAATAAAAAATAATGTTGCCCAATAAATACATGTTTTTAAAAAAAAAAAGAAAAAAAAATTAAAAGAAACATTACGTACCTATTTATATAATATCGATACATGTTTATATATAATTTATACAATATTTATACATATTTACACACTATTTATATAATATTGATACATGCTAATACACAATTTTATACAATGTTGCTATATTATATAACTATTTATACAATGTTAATATAAGTTTATACACATTTATAGAATATCGATACAGTACATATACTCCACATAAGTATATATATAATATCAGTATATTATATATATACAGTAAAAATATTGAAAAGAGTTCTAAAATATTTTTTTATTTAAAAAATGCAGTAAAAAATAATTTAAAAAATAAGTTTATTTTTTAAAAAAAAAAATAATGTTGCAAAGGAAGAGAAAATAAGAAAAAAAAAAAGAAAGGAAGCAAAAGAAGCCTATGTCATGGGCTGACCTATAGCTGGGTCAATTCTGGACTCAATGGTTGGGCCAATTTTGACTATTTTTTAGTATAAGTTACACAAATATCATTGTATAAAGGGCAAATTTTAATTTGTCCCCACCTTTTTCATAATTACCAAATCCCATGGAAATTGCTACTTTCTGATACTCTTGAATAAGTTGGTGATACACTTTAACTGCAATATTTTTCTTTATAAATGAGACGAAATAATAAAAGATATGGTATTTTTCAAGAAAAAAACCTATCGTGTTCTTGCTGAAAAATAGGAATTTATTCCTTCATCATAAATTAGGCTACCTAATGCAGATACACATATTTTCAATACAAGAATAGTAAAATGTTTCATTCATGAAGAATTTTTTTAAAAACAAACGATAAATTATTTATTGAAAACGTAGAAAAAATCAAGAATTTTTCGGTGATTCGCAATGAAATATATATTATATTGAGGTATTCTGGAATTTGGGAACGAGATGTTGGACAGACAATTTCATATGCAAATCTGAAAATGGTCATTGCAGCAGAACTGGACATTGATGAGATGAAGAAAAATATAGAAATAAGGTACATCATCGAAAAAAACTCTTCTCCTATGATTATTAGGAACGACATGGGTGTTCGTTTGTATCTGGAATTGAAAATAAATGAGCCTGAAGTTTTTAAACATCTACTGTGTATAGATGTGTCAGACAAAAATATTGAAGTGACACACGACTTTGATGCTAATGCCGGAGAAATTGTGTGTGTTGAAGGTTCAAGGCAGGATACGCAAGCTCTTGCAGTGGTTGAATTGGGGGATGGTGATTCATGCTACATCTCAGGAATAGAAACAAAGAACTATATTACTGATACAAGCAAAATAGATGTAAAGGAGAAGCAAATGTACAAAAACAAAGCAACGTTTGTATTTGTAATGGTGAAATACAAAGTTGAGAATAACTTTAATTTCAAGGTAAAAAGATTGGATGCTAAAAGGTTTGTAACTATTTTCTTGCAAAATATTGTGGTTGTTCATGGTGATACATGAAAAAATAAATTTATTTGACACGTTATTTCTAATGGTGATACATTTTTTTGGGTTACTGTTTAAATGCTTTATATATTACAGTCGGCAGTTTATAATGAATTTATTTTTAAACACATTCTGCAGCTACGTTTTAGTTGTTTGTCGGATGACTGTGCGGGAACTATGAAGGCATCTTGCAAGAATAAATCGGATGTATTCAAAATTAGATACTTCAATAGTCAGCATTCATGTCCTCTAAGGGATAGAATGTTGAACAAGGTGCAAGCTACTATTGGATTAGTTAGTGGCATTACAGCTCCTAAGTTGGTGAATCACAAAAGAGTTCATACACCAAAAGATGTAATAGAAGATGTTAAATCAGTTTATGGGGTTGAGATTTCTTATCAACAAGTATGGCGTGCTAAAGAACGTGCACTAGAAATGATAAGGGGTAAACCTGATGATGGATATAGTCAGTTTTCAAGATACATATACATGTTAAATTTAATCTATCCAAATTCATATATAAGGATGCACAAAAATGATAAGAACGAATTCATGTACCTATTTATAGTCTTAAGGTCGTTCATGAGAGGGTTTGATTTTTGCCGACCAGTTATTGTAGTGGATGGTGCACATCTTAGTGGTACTTACAAAGGAACCTTTGTATCAACAAGTATACTTGATGGGGCAAGTATAATTTTCTTTGGTCATATATTTGATATATATAATTTTTAGTTGCATAGTAAATTGTATCTAGTATCTTATCTCATAAGAAATATAAGTCACATGTGATACGTTTGATTAGAGACATTACAGGATGTGCATTTAAGTGAGATAGTATGTTGAATATTGTATCATGTGACATACCCATTATAAGGCTTGTATGATATGTTTTATTTCAGATATTGTATTTTGTGGTACATAACATTTAATACATGATACAAAAAAATAAATATGTATTATACATGAAACATGGAATGAAAGTTACATGATACCTCTCTTGAATGTTGTATCATGTAACATACACATTATAAGACATATATGATATGTTTTGTTTGAGACATTTAGACAGTGATACATATTACTTAATACATGATACATGAAGGTAGTTTATTTTGAGTATGTAGGATGCATACTACAATTAGCTTATGGGATTGTTGACGTGAAAAATGATTGTTCATGGACGTGGTTCTTTGAGTAATTCAAAAATGTGTTTGGAGAAAGAGAAAAAATATGTGTCGTATCTGATAGAAATGAAAGTATTATGAAAAGTGTGAGCACGGTGTTTCCAAATGTTCCACACTATGCATGTATATGGCACCTTTGAAAAAATGTATGTGGAAACTTCAAGAGAAGTAGAACTGCTCTAAGTGACCTATTCTACTCAATGGAAAAGAGTTATAGGAAGAAAGATTTTGATACGTTAATGGATAAAGTTAAAAAAAATAGATTATAGAGTTAAAGATTATCTCAAAATTGTTGGGTATGATAAATGATCAAGAGTTCATGCTCCAATAAATAGAGGTAGAATATGACTTCAAATATTGCGGAATGTATCAATGGGTGTCTTGTTGAAGCTAAAAAGTTACCCATAATAGATTTTTTGGAGGAAGCAAGGATCCTTTTTGGAACATGGCATTGCAAAAATAGAGAAATTTCTTCATATACAAGGGAAACACTAGGTAGAAGATTTGAAGAGATTTTGATTTTAAACACATCAAAGTGTTCAAGAATGAAGGTATATATTTAATCATGTATCAAAATTATACTTCTGATTACTTCTTTTTAATTATTTTTTTGATACTTTGTGCAGGTTGTTCCATCATCTGAATTTATGTTTTCAGTTTACGAAGATGGAAGAAGATACGTTGTCTGTCTTGAACGAAAAATATGTAATTGTGGTAGATTTCAAATTGACGAGATACCTTATCCTCATGCAATTGCAGTGTTAAAAATCAAGAATATTGTTGATATGCATCCCTACTGCTCTGACTACTACAAACCAGAGACATTGGCAAAAACTTATGAAGTCCCCATGCCTCCAATGCCAGACAAAGCAGATTGGTTAGTACCAGAATATATTTTGAATGAAGAAGTTTTCACCTCGAGATACAAGAGAATGCCTGGGCGTCCAAGGAAAAGAAGAAAAAAAAATCAGATGAGAAAATTACTTCAAATACAAATTGTTGTGGACGTTGTGGACAAGAAGGACACAATCGAAGAACTTGTACTTTCTTCCCTAATAAAAAGTAAAAATAAATCTAGTTCGATCTAAAATTGTAGTGCATTCGATGCTTGGTGTTTTGTTAATTTTTCATGAAAAAAATAAAAGAATTACATTGGGAATCATTTAGCATATGAATCATGTTTTCCATTTTAAGAGTTTAACAGTGACCATATGGTGAAATGAATAAAATACAATAAAATACAAATATATGTATGTTGACTTGTATAACTTGTGTCATTTAGATTACCAATGATAAATGATACATGTTAATAAACACGTTGAGTTCTGTAAAATTGTATGTCACATATGTACAATGCATCATATGTTTAATTGAATGTTGTCTAATAATTGGTACATGGTTGATGGTACTTGAATTTTGTATGACAAATGATGAATGATACATGTTATTATACACGTTGGGTGGTTTAATGTAAGCATAAATTCTATATAAAAAAAGTTATACATGATTGAAGATACATAAAATATGGTTGTAATTGAATGCTGACTAATAATTGATACATGATTGATGATATCTGAATTTTTAATGAGAAATGATGAATGATACATGTTATTATATATGTTGGGGTGGTGTAATGTAAGCATGAATTCTATATAAAAAAGTTATACATGATTGATGATACATAAAATATGATTGTAATTGAAGGTTTTCTAATAATTGATACATATCATGATGATACTTAAACTTTTGATGAAAAATGATGAATGATACATGTTATTATACACATTGGGTGGTGTAATGTAAGCATGAAATCTATATAAAAAAATTTGTACATGATTGATGATACACAAAATATGCTTGTAATTGAAGGCTGTCTAATAATTGATACATGATTGATGATACTTGAACTTTTGATGAGAATTGATGAATGATACATGTTATTATACACATTGAGTGGTGTAAATGTAATCATGGAATCTATATAAAAAAAATTATACATGATTGATGATACTTAGAAATATGATATATTAAATATGATACGTATTCTCTTATATTATAGACATTTTCTTGTGGTGTACGTGATACAATAATATGTGTATCATATATTGATACATAATAAATAAATAAAATAAAATAACACAGTGAATCAAGAGGATAATGAAACATAATTTTATAATAGAAAGTCATCTTTAAGGTGTATACAAATGTAACAACTTCAAAATCAACAGTCAAAAGGACAAAAAAATAAAGAGCAATTTCAAAGTATCAAAAGGCATCATTTTCAGAAGTTACTCAAACAACATCAATAAAATCATCTTGAATCTGAGGTAATGAAACTTTTTTCAACCTTGGTGGGTCATTATTTTCGCTGACGTATCCTTGATGGACCTTCTTTGAACCATAATTCTACAGGAGCGCTGCGTATCTTTTGCGCAAATCATCTGGACAAAGTCCTGAAGAAGGAACTGAAATACCATCACTAAGGTATTCAACATATACTGCCAAAAAAACACTACAATCCCTTCATTATACATGTTAAACAAAGTTAAATTCTTTTTCATAGTTCAATGGTTGAATGATAAGGTAATACAACTACATACAAGCTGTCAGAATCTTGTTGAGAAATTCCTTGGACAAATTTAACCTTGAAAGAATGTTGTGACCCAATCAAATCACCCGTTGTCTTGTCTTTGTAAGCATCAAGCAAAACCCAGTCAACACAATCTTTTTGTTCAAAAAATTCACTGTCCAAAAAATAATTAGGAAGCAAAAATGCTAACTTTTGTATTTCAATGCATGGGTCTCTCTTTCTTGTACCTATGATGAATCATAGATATATATAATTCTCTCTCTAAGAACAATCACAGCCAAAACCCAATGATACTCACTATCAGAATTTATCGGGACATATACTTCATCAACTAAATGCCAAGGTAAACCAGTTGAAATGGAATATCCTTTGATGATATTGATGATGGATGTATCATGGCCAGATACAAGGGTAGCACATGTCATCTCTTCTTGAGTATTTACTTCACCATCAATTTGACTTGAATAGTACCTTGTGTGTGCAGTATTTATGAATGTATTAAATAGACAATTTACTGTTGTGTATCTGTACTGCTTACCTATTTGATGCTTGGAGTTTTTTGCGAAGATAGTAGAAAATGACGTTAACATGTTGCATAAAGTATTACAAGAAAAATAAAAAGTAACTGATGTTAAAAATATTTAAAAAGTACAGGTAATTTGATACAAGATTCCAAGGAGTAGGTACATGATAGGTCATACAAAAAAGTTATTAAATGCATGCAATCCTAGATTCATGTATGTTTGTATTTTTTAGCTACTATACTGGATGTTTGTATTTTTTAGCTTATGTATAATTATATGGTACATATCATATTGTATCATATATCAACATAAAATACAGATCATATGTATGACAAATACCTTGGATACACATTATATGATACACATCATCAGATAAAAATGCATATACAGAAAGGTTATTAATCTACAGGAAAAAACAAAAAGAAATAATGAAAAGACAATCACTGACCTCGTCATTCCAACATCTATTAGACTGAGAAATCAAATAAAACTAATTTTTATTACGGGGAAACACAACATCAAAATCTATCTTCTCAAATTCAAATGATGAACATTTAACCCGATAATGCTCATCTGTTGATTTCCTGTGTCAGTGAAGTTTAATTCAAACTATGAGAAGAGTAAACATGATACAAAATATGTTATGTATTTTATAGGTATCAACAATACATATTAAGAGTAGGGACTCACTTGTTTAGATATGTTCGAAGTAATCCTTTCTCAATCCATTGAGAATATACAGTGATTATTTCTTATGGACGTTGATAACAAATACCAAAATCTTTGAAAGAATGTGCTAGGCAATTTTCAAATGTTTCATTCTCCTTTCCCTTGTCACTAGATCCAAATTTTGTTAGATAAGGTGGCTGCATGAACTTTGAAGGCATCCTGCTACGCGGGGCTGGTGTGTTTGTATCGAGATCGTGAGAAACTGGTATTTACTGAGGAAGCACCATATTGATAGGTTGTGCAAACATAGAATTGATTGGTTGTGCATACAGAGGTACTTGACTCTCGCAAATTGAAGCTACAATTGCATCTATTTGTTGTTGGGTCTCATCAGAAATTGGTGCTGATGTTGTTGAATCCTGTATAATATTTATTAGTTAAATATGTAATAAGTGATATAATCAAATATACTGAATAAAACATGTAACAAATATCGATGTATCTTGTCGTAGTGCATTTGGTATCACTTGATCTTTAACAATATTTTGTAGAAAATACAGTAACCTGAAGTTAAATGTATAATTTTAGGTAACCACAAAGTATAGGAAAAGTATAATTATGAAAATTTATAAATTACCTTCTTTTCACTTGGATGGACTTCTTCCAATGGAGCATAGTCGGTTGGAGAATCTTCAAACTCCATAACTGTTGACTTCTCCATAACAGTGATGATGACTTGTGATTCTTGTGGTATCTCTTCAATCTGTGAATAAATCTAATAATTGAGTTGTAAGTATGTATATAAATCTATGTATACTATGCATTAGATTATTTACTAATAGATTTATTAAAGAATGTGTATATATACCACTGCATCATGGGGAGATGTATCAGATTTTTCATGATGCACTGTGATATCTTTTGGAGAGTTGGGTGATTCAAATGATGCAACATCCTATATTGATGTATCTAGTTATAAAAGCACAAAAAAAAGTGAGATACATGATAAGGAGGACATGTAATAGTCATGCTATAATAATTATAAAAAATTCATTATACAAATGCATATCTATGTATAATGTATCATTCATATGTTTCATGTATCATATGTTGAAAACAAAAACATGGTACAAATAGTTAATGTGTAAAATTCATTATACAAAAGCATATAGATACATGAAACAAAGAACATACGGGTATATGAAACATATTTTTTTTAAAAAGATAAAAAATATTTGTTAATACACATCTACAAATGTATCATGTACAAAAAAATGATAATTCAAGTTAACAATTTATCTTGACATTGACTGAAGAATCTTCTTCAGGAGCAGATTTTTTCAAAAAATATTCAATAGTGGATGATTCTTTGAAATTGTCCTCAATCTGTATACATCAAAAAATGTCTAATGTATGAAAGTGTAAAAACACATAGAGACAAATTATAAAGAAAATACAAAGATGTATAAAAAATAAAATTAACATTCTGTGGGGTATTTGATGTATCAATGACCTTTGATATATCTTCATTTATGATGATGGATTCATACGAGGGAACATCAATGTTGGTGGGTGATTCATCCTGCTTGAACTCTGTATTGACTTCTACATCATCATGCCTAGTATCAGTATTGCCCACAGCATCAACAATCTATGTGTTCATAAAAAGTACCTTTAAATTGATTTGTCCTCTATTTTGCATGAAAAATGATGCATATATCAAAATCAGATGGTACCTGATCTTCACCTTCTTCAATAATCATAGGTGTAAACTCACGTCATGCATGATATTTGTATCTGTTGGTGATGCATCAACCTAAATGGATATGGTGCATCATATAATTCATTCGAGTTTGAATTTAACTTTGTCTTACTAATATGTGATACATGATATATGGTGCATCATAATGCTTAGTAAAATAGATATACCTGAAAACATTCTTGAACAGAGAGTGGTGTTTTCTGATGATCAGTGTTCTTTGGATCATTGTTTGATGGTTCCATTACTGTGAACGGTAACTGTTCTTCAACAATATGGCTTGTCCTCTCTGGCCCATATGTATCGTTCAACTAGATAAAAATTAAAAGAATAAAATAACTAACAATGTAGAACTGTAAAACAAATATTAGGAAGGAAAGATGAATACCTTCTCTGGGGTGTGGGCTCCCTTTGCAATGCTTCCAGAATTTCTTTGTAGTTTAATTTGATTAATGTAACAACCCGAAAATTTTCAAAATCTACTTATGGTTGGCATTTTATGATTTACTACAAGCCATGTATGAGGTTTGGTGGACACGGGTTGAGTTTAAGTGGTCGAATGCAAATTGGGCTAGTTAGTGGCCTAGAGGGACAGTTTTGACAGTCAACTTC
>JBCEWC010005008.1:0-25900 GCA_038996855.1 Solanum aculeatissimum | reverse complement strand
ATGCATTATTACCGTGGAAATAAGAATTACATTTAAAACTAAGTGCTTTTGAGCTGTATATTCACGCATTCCCTGTGAGATCGACCCCAACTCTTGTTGGGTTTTATATTTGGTCAACGACCGCTTTGCATCTCAATTGAGGTGTGAATTTGGGCGTATCAGAAAACTTGAATTATTAATATTGTAGGATCGATATAAGTAAACTTTAAGTTGTGAATTCTGAAGTTTAATTTGATGTTGAATATAATTTAGAACTTAAACTTTATATACTTGTTAAATTGAAGTTTAGGACTTTATATACTTAGAAAAATTTAACTTTTGCACTTTAGAAACTTAAATTATTATATTTTAGGATATAAATTAAATTTTAAGTAGTTGTGAACTTTAAGTTGAATATAACTTAGAACTTGAACTTTATATACTTGTTAAATTGAAGTTTAGGACTTTATATACTTAGAAAAAAATAACTTTTGCACTTTAGAAACTTGAATTATTATATTTTAGGAAATAAATTAAATTTTAAGTAGTTGTGAACTTTAAGTTGAATAACTTTATATACTTGTTAAATTGAAGTTTAGGACTTTATATACTTGGAAAAATTTAATTTTTGCACTTTAGAAACTTGAATTATTATATTTAATTTTAGGATATATATAAATTAAATTTTAAGTAGTTGTGAACTTTAAGTTGAATATAATTTAGAACTTAAACTTTATATACTTGTTAAATTAAACTCTAGGACCTTATATACTTAGAAAAATTCAACTTTTGCAATCTGGAAACTTGAATTATTATATCTTAGGATATAATTAAATTTTAAATAGTTGTGAACTTTAAGTTGAATATAATTTAGAACTTAGACTTTATATTGTTAAATTGAACTTTAGGACTATAATTTTTAACTTGAATTTAAATTTTAGAATTAACTCGAACTTTAGAATTTTTAATTCAAGTACTTAGAATTACTTAAAATTAATATATATAAATTATCAACATTAAATTATTGAACTTTAATTATACTTGAATATTTTTTGTAAATGGATAATCATTTGTAGATGTATGGCATGTATTATGAAAATGATGGTGGGTTGAAATCTATATTTATTGATGGTGTTAGAAGTTTCATTGATCATGCAATGACACTTGATATTTTTAAGAGAAATTAATTGGTTAGGTGTCCTTGCAGTGCATGTATGTGCCTAAATTGTTTTAGTCCGGATGAAGTTATGGTGCATTTGTATCGTAAGGGATTTAAGCCCAGATATTTCGTATGGGTAGATCATGGAGAAATAGAAAGACTGAATGGTGTATTTTATAATTCAATACCCGTGGATGAATATAATATTCTTGTACCACATGGTCAAATTAGATTTGAACATGATAGGAATCAACATGACACGTTTCAACATGATAGAGTTTATGCAATGATCAATGATGTTTTCAGAGTTCAAGGAGGGATGAAACCTGAATAATTTTTTAATGAAACTCCTAATAAAGAAGCAAGACGCTTCTATGAAGAATTAGAAAAGGTTAGTCGTCCATTATGTGAGGTGAAACCGCATGCTGCTTTGTTTGTTGTCGTTAGATTAATGAATATTAAATCGTATTGAAAGGTTCCTAATGCGGCTATGGACTCAATGGTTGATCTCTTGGGTGAGTTGGTTAATCATGAGTCTAACATACCCAAGAACTTTTATCAGGCAAAGAAACTGATTTTCAAATTAGAATTGTCACATCATAGACTTCATTGTTGTGTTAATGGTTGCATGTTATACTACAAGGATGATAGTGAATTAGAAAATTGTAAGTTTTGCGGTCATGCTCGTTACAAGAGGACTCCGGCTGGAAAGATGGTTCTAATTAAGGTGATACATTATTTACCTCTAATTCTTAGACTGAAGAGGTTGTATGCATCGATGAGTTTTGTCCCATGATGTTGCCTAAGCTACACCTCCTTTTTAAAGATTAAAGCGGTCATTGTCAAGATATATAACCTAACCAAGGTTAGGGTCGAACATTCAAGGAATATGGTAGACTCCAGATTAATTCCAAGCAAACCAGGTTGATTAACCTACTTATCTCCCAAAAGGGGGGGGGTTGTAATTGCAATAAAATAAACTTAAACTAGTACAAGTGTTGTGAAATCAATAGAAGAAGTGACTAGGGTATTGTCTTTTCCATGATTCCCTAACTCAGTATTATCAAATAACCATAATCTTTTCTAGTGTGTAGATGCATAGCGGTAAGTTAAGTATACCAAACCTTTTTATCCAGGTGAGAGGTAAATTTCACTATGGGATTTGATCCATCTCCGCAGTGTGATATTAATAACCCTTACCTATTGTCCCTATACAACCTCCCCTTGATCCAGTTTGGTTGATTAGACGAGAAAACATCAATTGAATCCTGTTAATTATTCTCTTTTTCTATTCATTATCTTCTTTATCTGGTAAGTAACACTAGGCGAGTTCTAACGTCGGTCATCCGTTAAAAAGCAATTGAAATGAACAAAAATAATTAATGTATGCTTACACACTTTCCAAGAATTATGAATTATCCGATTTTACCTTGTTAGTTCTTCATGGTTCCCACAACCCTAGTTGTGAATTTAGCTACTCATTCAGTGTAGATGTAAGAATCATGATATGGACTAGCATAATTAAGCACTTACACAAATGAAATTAAGAACAAGAAATTCAAGCTCTTCAATGAAAATCACAAGTACGAATTAAGATCACCAAATATTGTTTCACATGTGTCTCCCAATGTTTTTAACTCTTTCTTACTGCCTCTCTAATGTTCTGTGTAAAAAATAATCTAAAAAATCTATTTATAGTATTTAAAATACAAAATCAAATCAAAATAAGATAATTAGGTTGGCAGGCTCTACGGACAACTCTATGGTCCATAGGTAGTTTTACAGCCCGTAGTCGGGGCTTCGTGGATTCTTTCTACAAATCTAGGGTTGACCTTTACGAGACCTATCTACGTGTCGTATAAAGTTTTACGGCCTATGGAGGGATTCATCTGATGACTTTTAAGTAATTCTTCACTTTCTGATCCTCAAGGTACGATAACCCATAAAGGGTATCGTAGAACAGCAAAAACTGCAACCTTTTCATACTTAGCCTAAAATCAAGTCAAACCCTGTAATTCTGCAAAACAAATATAAAAACACATCAAATCTACCAACATCACTTTGAGAACACACAAAATTCCAAGTTTTAAGCATCAAAAGTGTTGTATTTTGACAGCACATCAACACCCTCAATTTAAAATTGTTGTTTGTCCTCAAGTGATGGACTTAATTTACATAAGTAGTATAGTAACACACAGACCTCAATCTAATTGCACACATTATCTCAACCTTATGCACAAATAATCACACCACTTTTAAATGCATATCAGATAGCTATCAAGTAAACCAATGTAGATTGGTACATCCGACAGTGCAACTATGACAAGCAATGTAATCAAGGATAAGCAACAATCATTGAATTAGTCCAATATTGACAACGGAATGCAAGTGTCCTCACAGAAAGAAGTCCTGTCTCCCACTCATGATGATGTTTTTAGATTCAATGCTTGGGACTACACAATACTATGCTCAATACCATATGTTTTCCCCTATACTCACGACTATGACCTTTGACTAGTTGGACTAGGATCACTATAAGACTTTTTGGGATTGTAACGTAGGCTTAGGGGGCTTTGGTGTTATGTTTTGGAAACATAGTGACTAAAGGCTGTAATGACCCTCCAGGTTATTTTTGTGGCTTCGTGAATATTTCATAAGTTTGAACTTTTGCATCGTGACTTCGGGCTATTTGCGACTTATTGACACTGATTGTTCGGTCGTTGGGTGCATCGTTTGATATTTATGTAACTTTTTATTTAAACGAGATATTATAGTCGTAAAATGAATTGTTAGATAAAGTCCTAGTAAATAGCCCTGGAGTGGACATCAAATGGTTCTATTAGCTCCGGAACGGCCAAATTAGGCTAGGAGCATGTTCGGCGCAATTATATCAAGTTTTGCAAATTTAGCCATCGAAATCGATCAATAGTTGACTTTAGTCAATGTCATTGGGAAATGTGCTCCAAATGGAAATTCTAACCACACCATTGGATCCAAAACGTTGAGTATGATCTAGAAGAACCTTTTGTTTGGTTCCCGAGGCTTTTGGGTGTATTTTGGTCCCTTCGGTAGATTTTGATATTGGGAATGGGACCCATATTGGAATAAAACGACCTCCAATGGGAATTTTGACTACACCATTGAGTCCAGAATGTTGTTTCCGATACGATTTCATATAGGGATTGTATTTTTCCCACACAGGATGAAGCCAGAACATCGAAATTACGTTTGAGTAGTAGCTAAAATATAAAAGGCGGCTCTGGCGTAGCCCAACCAGATGATGCCACGTGGCAGGCAATGTATTATTAAAAATTAAAAGGAAAAAAATGGTAATGCGTATATATCCTAGAAATTGTTTCCAGAATGCGAAAGAGGGGACGCAAAACTTTGGATTAAGATATTTCCCTCGTTGTTGATCCGATTTTGATGATTCAAAAGGCTAATTTGTGTATTTGTTCGAGCAAAATATCGTGGAAGTGTCAGAAATTGATTTTGACACTTCGTTTAAGATAAAATTCATAGTTTTCTGCTGTACTTTGGATATGTTTATCGAAAACTTTGAGTTGCAATTTCTTATCCGTTTTAAGCTGGATTTTGATAAAATTTGAATCTATTCTGTGTGTTTTTGCGAGGCGCACGTCGTGGTAATGTAAGAATTAATTGATAGAGCTCCGTTTGATGCGAAAATGGGATTTTAGCTGCTGTTATGTTGCAGGTTTTTTGGAAACATTGTATTGTGATGTCTCAGCCATTTCTTATCAGAATTAAGTAAAATTTGGATCTAAACTGTACTACTTTTCGAGACCTATGCCGTGGTATATCCAGATTTTGTTAATTTGATCGGATTTTGTTGTAAATTGGCAGAGAAGCTGCTATAAAGAAATAGTTCTTTTTATTTGATAAGAAATGCAACTTCATTTATGAGCCGTTTCTATGCCTTCTGGGATCTATTTTGGGCTCAATTTATGGATATGGACTCGGGGTGATGTAGGGGTCATTTTACAAGAGTTGATTTGGTATTTCGGGCATGAGCCCCATTTTCTCCATTTTAATTGCATTTGATGTATTTTCTCCCATTTCTTGAGATATTATAGCCATAACAGTCGTATTGATATTTTGACTCATATTTTGAAAGCTGAGTGGCTTTTGAAAGTGGTCAGACAAGGTAAAACTCGTGTGGACTATTCTAGAGCATGTGGATTCGCCTTTCAGGTAGGCTAGGTTTCTTTATCTTTTAGACTGAGTTGAAATGGGTATTATGGTTGTATGTGGACTAAACCTACTGAGATGTATACGCGATATGTAATTATATGAGATGTATGGGTTATATGTAATGACATGAGATACTGGTTAATGTAATAAGTGTGATATTAGTTGTAGTTATGCTATTAGCTGAGTTCTGAAGCTGTTGAACTACAGAAAGGCCTGATAAAGGTTGGATTTGGGTTGATGCCATGTGGCAGGTATGTATTTTGACTAAACTCCTATCTGTATGAATGTGTAACCTAATGCTACTGAGATTTGTTTGCTATGAGGTTGTCTGTTGATGATATAACCGTGTTGTGGACTGATTCTGGTACAGATATAAATTTGTTGAGCTTGGTTGTTCTGGATACTTGTGATAAACCTGTGATTGTCCATGATTACTTCGAGTACTTGTGATTGACGGGATTATGATGTACTTGGACTTGGGTGGGCATGACCCTACATTAGTCTGTGAGATGGATACTTTTGGATGCATGTGTAGCCTTATGCTGTGATACATGTTAGCTTGTGAGACTAGTTTGTTGACTATATATTGTACTGTGGGCTTGTCTTGATATATATATGATTTTGACAGCCCTGTTTGTTCTAGATACCTGCAATACAGTTATGACTATCCATATTTACTCTAAGTGTTTGTGGTTGGTTAGGTTGCGATGCATCAATCCCTGGTAGACATGATTCTACACTATCTCTGTGACAGATATGCTTTTGTATGCAATTGTTATCTATTATGCATGTGTTGTACTGTCTGGTAACTAGGGGAAACATGTTATAGTTTGAGGACTATCATGATTTGGCTCCTAATTGGGCATTACGACTATTGATATGGGGTACGATGCCATTGAACCATTGGTGGGCTAGAAATAAGGATATGACCCTGTTGGAGAAATGTAGGCTATATTTCACGAGATTCCTTGGGTTGTCTGTGAGTGAGATACTATCCATATGAGTTAGTCCTTGGGACTGGTACATTGTTTTAGAGATGGACATATTACCAGTTAATTGACACATAGTTGCCTTAGGCGATATCACTTGTATCAGCTAGGCTCTGGTATGATTCTGGCTTGGTGTCACACCTCTGATTAGCTGTTTTCCTTGGGCCTTATCTAGGCATACGTTGACGCTGCCCTAGAGGTACTATGTGTAGAGCCACACAATAACATATATATTTTCTGAATTGGGTGTCACATTCTGACACGATATTTATTATAGGGACGGGTGTCACGGCCTGACACACTATGATACTCTAGATCAGGTGTCACGTACCGACACGATATACATTTAAGGATCGGATATCACGTACTGACATGATATATATTTATGGATCAGGTGTCACGTACCGACATGATATACATTTATGGATCGAGTGTCACGTACCGACACGATATACATTTATGGATCGGGTGTCATGTACCGACATGATATAATTTATGGATCGGGTGTCACGTGCAGACATGATATATATTTATGGATTAGGTATCATGTATCGACACAATATATATTTCTAGATCGATTATCACGTTCCAACATGATTTACGTTCTTGGATCGGGTGTCACATACCAACACGGTATATATTTCTGGATTGGGTGTCACATACTCACACGATATATATATATATATATGGATCGAGTATCACGTACCGACACAATATATATCTATGAATCGGGTATCACATATCGACACGATATATAGTTCTGGATTAGGTGACTCATTCCATCTTGATGGGGGGATTCGTTCTCTCACGGAGGGATTCATCCCACTGTTATATATATACATACTTGGATCGGGTGTCATGGTCCGACACCAGATCAGGTGCCATATGTTGACACTAGATTGGGGTTTGGATGCCACGATCTGGCAGAGTCACACGGTTCTATATAAGTTCTAGCGAGATATGATTTTACACCTTGGTTGTGCATGGGTGTACCCTTTGGGATTATGGGGGATCAGGAGGCGTATATGCATAGATATTAGGGTCCTAAACCCACGTACAACCCCACACCTTGACTATGGGGTACTGGGGATATGGTTTCAGTTGTGTTTCAATAGATTGGGTCATGATATATTGCTTGATTCTTGTCATTGGGATACGATGATGCCACTAATATGCTCATTGTTGTGTCGGGTTGAGATTCACTTGTTTTACTATAATTTACTACATTTGGGCATTCTATATTTATTGTATTTTACTCGGTCAGTCGATGATGCCTATTGGGTGCCTTCCACCGATACTCACTCCTACTTTTCTGCATCTACTCATGGTGCAGGTCCATATACGAGTCATGACCATTGATTGGGAGTTGTTCGACAGGTCAGGAGACTTTGGGGAGCATCAACAGCCTCAGATATTCTATTGTCTCCTTTTGTTTTAGGCCATCTTTTGTATTCAAACATTGGCCCTGTACCATGATAGGTTGGCCTGTATATGTAGGAGTTCTTCTTGGTATATATATATGGTTATGTATATGTTCATTCTGAGTCTGTTGTAGCTCTGTACAGGTGACTTCCAGGTTCAGAGTAGCTGGTGGTTGGTTTATTTGCACGTTGTTAGTATCTTTATCATTAAAGTTTCTGGATAGGTGCCATGGGCATTGGGTTGGCTTGCTTGTAAGTGGGATCTACCAGGTGCCATCATGACCTGAAAGGTCGGGTTGTGACAAAGGCCATCCTCTACACTGTAGTATTCTACACTTTTGCCCTACCAACACTGATGTTTTCATCTCATTCTCCCCTTTCTTCTACTTCAAGCTTTTGTGGGTGTCTTACTCTCATTTTTTAGCACATTGTCTTCTACTTTCATACTCTTTTTATTTTTAGATTATTATTTAGCCGTTTATTTATTTTTCTCGCACCCCTTAACATATTTTCTCCTTTTTCTGTATCACTAGCTCCCTCCTCATCTTTTGTTATTTTTTCTTACACCAGCCACCCTCAACTTAGGCTTTTGGTTTGAGTTGAAATGCACAATATCCATCCTATGAACCAGGGTCACTTTTGGTAGCCACCCTCAACTTAAGCATGTTTGCCTCAATCAAGGTGCACAATATTCAAGAAAGGATCAGGGCCAATTTTAGGATTTTTTATTCAATAAGGCTAGGTCATTTAGGTATTTACAAAGGAAGGGTGCATGTCAGGCTCAAATATTCAGATCAAGGGATATATTCAGGATTTGGTTGGTCATTAGGCCAAGTGGGCTAATTATGAACAATGGCCTAAGATCCTTTTCTAACCACTAACTTACAGACTAAGTCAGAGTAACAGGGCAAGTTCTGAATTCAAAACATAATATGAGAATCATGCAATATAAGCTCACAAACACATGGCACTGATTACATTGTCAAAACAGACTCTCAAATCATGTTTTTCATCATAATTCAACCAAACTTATCAAAACAAGCACTGTCAAATAATCAAATATGCATGGTTGTTATCAAGACTAACTAACAAAAAATTTCTAATGGATATCGTTTTTCAATAAAAACACGCATATGCCATAGACATTAGCACTATATGGTACTAATACTACCTATACATTCTAAATATGTCAGTTCAACAAAAAATAAACATTCTCAGGGAAAAAGAACACAGGTAAGAAAACCCTTCGGATTCAAAATTAGGATAGTTATAGGCCAAGGTTACTCAGACTTTATTGAGCCCTATAACTACCCACACCCCATCGAAAAGTGTTGTATTGTCCTCAATGCACATAATATCAAAATAGAGCATAGGGGTAAAAAGAAAACATACCTAGGTGCCTAAGCGCCAATCTCCGGTTGTGTCTGACCACCCACAACCATCCTGGTGGTCTCCTCAGTAGTAGGAGCATGTCCAGACGGTCCAACACTCCTCGCTCTCTCTAGCTCACGGGCACATCGCGTCTCCTCAACCTGCATCAATCGTAACCTGGCAAGCTCTATCTGCTTCTCCTTCATCATCCTCGCCTCTAATCTCACTATATCAGGATTGTCTATATGGGGTTGCTTCCCAATGGAAGATAGTGGTGGATCCTCGAAGAAAATAAATCTACCACCACCTCAGTGGGGTTGGTCTATGAGAGCACGATCGGTGTTGTGAGTACTATGCTCATCTCGGCTTAGAGATATTGGATCTCCATCTAAATGGTCATCATGTCTACAAGTCGTGTTTTGTTGAGGCTTTGCCATACTCATCAATCAAATGCATCAATACGGTTGTCCACGAGTGTAAGTATCTCTTGAATAACAGCCACAACAAATGCCTGCATGTGAGCCTCAACCTCTGAGATGATTTGATAGACCCAAGAGCTGATCTACTGAAGTAATTGAGCCAACTGAGACTGAGACTCGATGCGGGCCTACCTCTGTGACATGGCCTGTTTGGATGCCACTGACATAAATACCATGCCAACGGGTGCAATCGGAGTGGAAACGTCCTCTGGGGAAGGAATAGTAGTAGTGGGCCCCAACTCCATATCAGTCTCTATCTGTGGGGACCCCTCACCAGCGGAAGTGATAGTGGTGGTGGAAGATGGAGGCTCAAATGGTGGCACCGCGGCGAAACTCTAGGGCATCTAAACATGAGGGTGTGGTGCTCGCCGGAGTGCCACTAGATTATCATCAGCCTTTATCAAGATGGCATCTAGCATCTTATAAACTTCAATGAGAGAGTCCAAGGATGAACACTCTCTACTCCCGACTTCATGCATAGTATATAAATAAGGCACGGGAAGAGGATGGAGGTGGACCCCTTCAGGGCTGCCTCATGTATTTGCTTTATGATCAAACGAGCCCAGTCTATCTCGTAGCCAGCTAAGATGCTGGCAACCAACTCAGCGTAATTCGCTGTCAAAGTATTATTAATAATTGGGCCTGATCCACGATCTCATAACAGCACACCAACATTTGGCCGTGAAGTTGAGTGAGGCCTTCACTATGGGCTCTGCTGACGTAGAAATCCACTAAGGGTCGGGGCCCTGCTCTATAATATGGTCAGCAAACCACCTTATCGGGGCCCTGCTCTATTGTAGACCTGAGGGCTGGAAACTCTAGCCCAAATAACATGTGGTGGATTGTAGTCTCTAATATATCCACTTGTCGACCCCTCACCCTTTTATGTGTCATCTAGAGTTGAGTGAAGGGTTTCTTCCATTTGGGAAGAGAATCGAGAACTATGGCAACATAAGATGAAAAACAATCTTGAACCATGGTCTGAGAGTATTTCCCTAACGGCTCTGCCAACCACTGGAGCTTGCACCTAGAGATGGTGTCTTGGAGTCCTGGGACACTATCCAATCCCAAAGTGATGACACGGGGCTCCTTGAAAATAGAATGAGTTGGTCGGCCCTGCTCGTTCCTATGTATACACTCCTAGTAGATGGCTTGCATACCCTCAATGCACCACCAACTAGAGAGAGAATTCAGAGGTGAGGGTAGTTTCCAAGGGATTGATGTTGATATGGAGTCTGACCTCTCCTCATATTTAGATTTGGACATATCCTCGGATGAGGTCATCTGAATGAAGCTACTGGCCCTAGCACCTTCCTCATCAGACTAGGGAGGGTAGACCATAATCGTCTGAGACTAGGGCTGCCCTGCTTGTCTGGTGGTGGCCTGTGTCTTCCGTGGCTCGACTTCCAAGTATGGCTGGATACCAAGCTCCTCTACTGAGCAACTAGCCTTAGACTCAGTCGGCTCATCTCGTAGATAATCCCTCATGGCTTGTATTTCGTCACGTCTAGGCTTTGGGGCCACACTACCTGAAAGTACATATGTAGCAAATACAATTAGCCCCACAAGTGAAGGAATGAATTACAAGAACATATCAGAAACACAGGGGTCTACGAGGGCTCTTTTATGGGTCGTAATGAAAACTACGAGCCGTAGAAGGTCCTCATAGAGAGCAGAGTCCTTTAAATTTAGCTACTAGAATTACATCTACAACACTAGGTATGACTCGTAAAACCTTTTATAGGTCGTAGGTTGAGTCGTAGAAGACACTACTATTCTATATTTATGCAGGCAAACCCCTACGAGACCTATTTACAAATCGTAGATCAATTTACGACTCGTAGAAGGTCTCTTCTGATAAAGTCCTAAAAATGTTAAGTTTCTAAAATTTCTTATGATGGGCAACTATGGCTCGTGGAATAGTCCACGGGCCGTAGAAGACCCTCACAGAGTGAATTTTCCAAAAACTTGGATTTACAAGCTTATCATACGGGTCTTAAAATGACATGTTTAGAATTTAAATCAGCAACAAAGCAAGGCATACACACACACACATGATTTCAAAAAATACCCAACACCCCACTTGTAATACTCACATATGACCCCCCATCGAATCTCATTTTACATATTTATTCAGCAATCCAATACCATTTGAATGATTAGACACCAAAGCACACACACGTAATCATATATCGATTTTCAAACAATATAGTCTGTTCAATTCAAATGACATGTAATGATATGGTTTTTTCATAATATCATTCAAACACATAAATCATGGCCACACATGCATTTTTTGGCTTTTCAATATTTTTCAAGCATTGGAAACACATTATTCACAATAAAAACCTAAGAACATACAATGGCAATCATGGACTCGGGCCAATGTTACTCAGTTTACCGTGTCCATCAATTAATTTTGACCTAATCGCATCAATTTTGGTATTTTAAAAGATTTTAGGACCAAGAACTTATCAAATTTGAGCAAAGAGAGGCAAAAACTTAAAGGAGGAGCTGAGGAGGGTAAACCCTAGGGCTGCCGAAAAGTCGATGGAAACTTAGCTAGAAAGTTAGGACGGTGGTCGGACGGTGATCAGATGCTTAGGGTTGAAGGAGGGGTCGGGTTATTTGGGAAATTTTCATAAAATTGGGGGGTCAAAATTATTTGACCCCACTTGTATACTTTGACCAGGTTGATCTAACTGAATAGGCGCAAGCATTACGAGACCTTAATTACGGGCCGTAGAGGATTTTACGGCTCATAAACCTTGGTCTCATAGGCTGTCCAATCCCAAGTTTGGGGAATGGATTCTACAAGGCCATTTACGAGCCGTATAATGAAATATGACTCATAAAAAAGGTTGTGGAACCCCTAACACTGAGTCAAAAGTAGAAAAACTTACCTGGGGTCCACGAGCCCCATTCACGGCTCGTAGCGATATCTACGGGCCATAAAATTGGCTCGTGGACTAAAGTGCACAAAATTGCGCTCACTAGAAGTGTTCTACAAGTTGGTGCACAGGTCGTAGTTTGACATACGGCCCATAGAACCAATCGTAGAAGGACTTTTTATTGCCTTCTCAGCCCAAGATTGCTAACTTGGTCGTGTACTTGCATATCCTTCACAAAATACACTGTTACCCTATAATCCTCTGGTCCAATGTCCAAAAATTACAACCAAAATACTAAAAATCACGTGACCTACTAGTCTAAAAGTTAATAATGAACACATACTACCACTATTACAAAAATAATCTTGGGTTGCCTCCCAAGTAGCACCTGATTTATTGTCGTGGCACGACATGGACTACTTGGTTACTTAAACTTTATAAAGTGCCCTCACTTCCATCTTCATCATATGGCCTCTTTATCGACTGATACATATTGAAAACGAATTCTTCATCATTCAATCTAAACATGAGTTGGCCTGATTCCATATCCACCAGTGCTCACCCAGTGGCTAGGAAAGGCCTTCTCAAGATGATTGAGACTTTGAAATCGACCTCGCAATCTAGGATTACAAAGTTTGCAAGAAATATGAATTTCTCTACTTTGATGAGGATGTCATATAGGATCCCCACAGGCTTCTTCACCATTCGGTCAGCCATCAACAGTTGCATGTTCATAGGAGTAGGACTCCTAGTCCTAGCTTTTTGAAGACTACAAGGGGCATCAGATTTATGCTAGCACCTGGATCACATAATACCCTTGTGAACTCGATATCGCCAATGGTGCAAGGGATGGTGAATGCTCTGCAATCTTCTCACTTCTGCACTAAAGACCTTGTAGATGTCGCACTGCAATGTTAAAGCTCTTGGGAGAGCTCCTAACTTACAGTTCGCTTCTTTGTGACTAGATCCTTCATGAAATTTATATATCTGGGCATCTTCTCCAATGCTTCAATCAGAGGGATATTGATCAAGATTTATTTCATCGTGGAGAGGAAGTGCTTGAATTTACCTTCCTCTTTCTTCTTCTTGAGTCTCGGAGGGAAGGGAGGAGGAGGTCGAGAAATGGGTTTCAACCTCTGTGGTGTTGGCACTGCATCACTTTCCCCATCCTTAGCATGAACATCTCCAGTCTTAGCATTCTTACTCTCAACCATCTCCTCACAAACGACATCATCATCAACTAGAATTGGAGGATCAATGGTCTGTTTTACACCATGAGTCGTGACTGCCATACACTGCCCCTCATTCTAAGGATTTTAAACTATGTTGTTGGGTAGTATACCTTTCTGGAACTAATTCAATTGAGTTGGCATCTGATCAAACTATTGCTTAAGTTGCTTGATAGACACAAAATGAGACTCAATTTTTTGATTTATATTGGAAATGTCAGATTTCATCCCCATCAGTGTCTCATACTGAGCATCAACCTTCTTTAGTAGACGATCAAACATCTCTTAAATACGAGAGCTGCCAGCACTAGAATCTTGATTATGTGGTGGAATATACGGGTTATTTCTATAACCATCTCTGCATCCCCAAACAACATCTCTTTCCTCGCCCCTGTTCCTGTAATAGTAGCCTTCTCTACTGAGTGAATCACCGGATACTTGCTAAAAGTTGTTGATCTGAGCCTTCAACTTCAGCTTCTTTGATATCAGGAAGAACCTCTCCAAAAAGGCCTTCTATAACTTTGACCAGGTAGTGATTGAACTCTTTGAGAGCTCGAATAACTATAGCATTGCATTACTTGTAAGAGAAAGTGGGAAAACATGGAGCCCAACGGTATCTATGTACAGATTCTAGTTTCCCATCATGCTCTTACAAATGAACACAACGTTGTGTAGATAGTTATGTGAATCCTCTGATAGTAAGCCTGCAAATAACCCACGATTCTGCAGTATTTGGAGTAAACCACTTGACACAATGAACTTTGTGTCATCCAGTAGTGGAGGTAACACAATAGCTCCTATAACATCCATCGTCACAGGATCAAGTCGATATTGATTCCTTTTATTAGTTATAATTTAAAGAACTTGTGGCGGTGGATTGTTATTGTCATTGTTCTGGTTTAGTATTGCATTCACCACATTTTTTGCAGCATTGTTCCTATTATTCTGGTTCATTCTCCGTAGCATCCTTTGGATCTCTGGGTCACACGAAGTCAAGGGATTGCCTCGACTACGAGTGTTGTGAATACACTACACCTACATGCTGAAATAAAACAAACCAACAAAAAAATTGTAAAATGAGGGAAACAAGGGTTAATTCCCAAATTACTCTAATTAAACAAGTCTAGCTGTATTATCTAGAAACGATGCAAAAATCTTGATGTCACCTAAAATACACCTTCTTTTTTAAGGTTAAATCATTCATTATCAAGATACATAACCTAACTTGGGGTCGAACCCATAGGGAATATGGTAGACTTCAGATTAACTCCAAGCAAACCAGGTTGATTAACCTACTTATCTCCCGAAAGAGGGGGTTTGTAATTGCAATAAAATAAATCTAAACTAGTGCAAGTGTTGTGAAATTAGTTGAAGAAGTAACTAGGGCATTGTTTTTCCCATGATTCCCTAACTCAATATTACCAAATAATCGTAATCTTTTCTAGTGTGTAGATGTAGAACGGTAAGTTAAGTTTACCAAACTCTTTGATCCAGGTGAGAGGTAAATTTCACTATGGGATTTGATCCATCTCCGAAGTGTGACATTACTAACCCTTGCCTATTGTCCCAGTACAACCTCTCCTTGATCTAGTCTAGTTGATTAGATGAGAAAATATCAATCGAATCCTGTTAATTATTCTCTTTTCTTATTTATTACCTCCTTGACCCGGTAAGTAACACTAGACGAGTTCTAACATTGGTCATCCAGTAAAACGAAATTAAAACAAAGTGAAATAATTAATGCATGCTTACATACTTTCCAAGAATTATAAATTATCTAATTTTACCTTGTTAGTTTTTCATGGTTCCCACAACCCTAGTTGTGGATTTACCCACTCATATTCACTGTAGATGCAAGAATCATGATATGGACTAGCATAATTAAGCACTTACATGAATGAAATTAAGAACAAGAAATTCAAGTTCTGCAATGAAAATCACAAGTATGAATTAAGATCATCAAATATTATTTCACACATGTCTCTTAATGTTTTTCACTCTTCTTACTACCTCTCTGATGTTCCGTGTGAAAAATAACCTAAAAACCAATTTATAATATTTAAAATAAAAAAACTAAATCGAAATAGGATAATTGGGTCGACAGGCTCCACGAACAACTCTACGGCCCGTAGGTAGTTATATGGACCATAGTCGGGGCTTCATGGATTCCTTCTGTAAATCTGGATGGGAACTTTTGAGACCTATCTATGGGTCATATAAAGTTTTACGACCCATAGAGGGCTTTGTCTGATGACTTTTCAACAATTTTCCACTTTCTGATCCTTAGAGTACGATAGTCATTTACAACTCGTAGAGTATTACGACTCGTCTGCATGTTCGTAGATTTATTTTTAGAAATCTCCCATTTACCAGAATTTATTACGAAACATACTCTACGGCCTGTGGAAACTTCCACAACCCGTAAAGGGTGTCATTGAACAATAAAAATTGTTACTTTTTCACACTTAGTCCAAAATCAAGCCAAACCCTGTAATCTTGCAAAATAGTCCAAAATCAAGCCAAACCCTGTAATCCTGCAAAACAAACATAAAAACACATCAAAAATTCTAATATCGCTTGGAGAACACACAAAATTCTAAATTTTAAGCATCAAAAGTGTTATATTTTGACAGCACACCACCCCACATCTGAGATGGTCTCGTGAATATATAAGGTCATTGGGCATCTTGTCTCATCCATCTGATGGAGAAACATTGAAGCATTTTGATAATATATATCCTGACTTTGCTAGAGAGCCTAGAAATGTTAGATTAGGGTTGTTGTAACGATCCAAAAAATTTTGAGTTTCGTAGTGATTGATTAAGGTCTAATGGAACCTGTTATGGTCGTCTAGTGACCGTCATGAGTCTTACTTATGTTGCCATGTCCAAAGAAATCGTGTTGGTTAAGTTTTCTTGATATTTTATGGAGAGTACTAACTTTCAATGGTTATATCTCTTTATATGAGATGAACTATATGGACTATTACTTATCAAAACGAAGCCCTTCGAGTTATCTTCGCAACGCAATTGATTTCACTCAAATCAAAGTTTGTCTATGGAAGTTATGGTTGTTTCAGTGGGACTATCTGTGGCCGAAAGTGTTCTGGAAAAGAGAGGGTCAAAATTGGCTAAGGCAGGACCATACGGATGGCCCACAGACCGTGTGGGGGTTCACTACCCGTGAGCTCATCCGTGGGTTGATCCAGAGAGTGGGCTAGGAGATGGACCAAGCTAAGCTCCACGGACCACTTCACGGTCCGTGTGATGCCTCAAGGTCCGTGAGGGGCCTTCATGGAGTGGTCTAGAGACTGCTTAGACCAGTGTACGATCCGTGTGCAGCTTTACGGACCGTGATTCCTGTCGTGGGGTGATACAGAAAGTCTTCCAAGATTTCAAGCCAAGGCGTGAACCAAGTCAAGCCACACGGTAGGGATCACGGTCCGTGAGCCACTACACGGACCGTGTGGATGCTTCTGTCAGTGACTGCTTCAGTTATCTTTTCCATTTCATTAATGGTTAAATGGTAATTTTAATTATTCCTAGGGTCGTTTTAGTCTTTCTAAGTTCTCCTAAAACCCCTAAATTGAACCCTAATTCATGTTAAATCATTCAAGCTCTCAATTCCTCTCTGAAATTCTCTCAATTTTCTCTCATCCACCATTGAAGACCAAGCTTGAAATCGGGGGAAACTCAAGCCTTCATCAGAATCTTCTCAATCTTCTTGTAAAATTCAAGGTATGTGAGATTGATTCTTGGTTTCTCTTTCAACCATAAAGACCCAAAATCTTATTTCTAAAATTTTGATGAATTATGATTTTTTCTTGAAATGGGTATTTTAATTTAAGAAAGATTTAGTGAAATTTTAATTCAAGAAGGTGTAAGTATGCATGTCCCTTTACTCTTAAACCTTGCATGGGTAATGTTAAATTGAGATTTAATTATTGATTTAACCTTGAATTTCTTACAGATGCTTTTTTATTTGGATTTAAATTATGAATTCTAGTGCCCAGGCTATTCTCATCATCAATTATGGCAATTGCATGCATGAACATGGATTTTCATGAAGGATATGATGTGGGCTAAGTCTCAAATATGTTTTGACTATGATTTTGAACAAGTATGGGTTATGACAAGAATGTGATCACATAATGTCTATGAAATGACTCTTTGAGCAACTATGAGTGTTTACACCAATATGATATGATATGACAAGTATGGAGCTACTCCTATGCATGAAGTTTGATATGAAAGTGTATTTGACTTTTTAGCCCAATGAAGCATGATTTTGAAATGTGTTTGACTTTTGGTCACATATGCATGAAAGAAAAGTAAGTGATTTGTCCTTTAAGCCTAATTATGCATGATTATAATGTCAAGTGTTTCCATTCCATTTTAAAGGCATGTATTTGTATACGTATTCTTATGGGATTACGACTTAGCATCGAAAAGGATTAGAGTAGTAAGTGGGCTATCCCCAAGGGTCCCACTCATTTCCCTCAACTATGTGCCAACATAGGTTATGCTACTAAAATGGGAGGCCCGTAAGGTATGCTATGATATGATATGAAAATCTTTTCGAAATGGTTGGGTCGTAAGGAAGGTGGCCATCACACTAAAATGACCGGGTCATATGGTATGGTGTAGGTTACCATTGGCAAGTAATCTTCTCTCATTCGATGGGAGGCCTCATCGAGCAAGTTCATGTTGTAGCTCACATAAGTTTGGATATCGGTTATGGTCACATCCCCTAATCTATAAGCATTATGGCATTTCATGCATCATGGATTTTATGGAATATTGATATATTATCCTTCCCTATATTCTCCTTCTAAGTACGTGCCCTTATCATCTAGCTTGGTTTTAGGCTCATGTTCATATGCATTGCATGCCCGCATACTTAGTGCATTATTATGTGCTAACCCATACTCTTTGTCTATATACTCTAACCATGTAGGGACCTGAGGTGACTTTCATCCCTAACTAGACAACTAATCGATATTCTTGAAGTTATTACTTGTGGTGATCCCTATACTCCAAGGGCAACTACCACTTTCATCTACCTTTGTCTTTACCTTATGTCCCTTTACTTTATGACTTGAAGGTGAGCCCAGAATATGTTGAGGCCCTGTCTTATCTTATGTAGAGGCATTGTTGGACATATTAAACTCTATTGTACGTTATGCTATGTGATACTTGTAATGATATGGCTATCTATGTTAAGTGATGGTATCTTATGTTATGCTTCTGTTTCCACTTATGCCATTACGTTATGATTGGAGTGGAAATGTGTTTATATGGAAAGTCCCTAACCCTGCTTGCCCCCATAGCTGCAACCATACTTACCCGCCCCTTAGAATGTAATTGTTATGTGCTATGTGATTCATGCCTATTCCATTCTCGGCAACATCTCCGTAGCTTGATTTGAAAGCCCCGGAATCCCTTAGACTTACGTGTTATTTATTTATTATACGCGCTTCTAAACCAATGATGTGTGTGATGATTCTATGATGGCTTGATCGAGGAATTTTAGGTTCTCATTCACCATGTCACATTTAGGCCATACTCTCGGGTAATGACAAAGATAGTATCAGAGCCCTAGGTTTGTGAATGATCCTCGGAGTCCAACATGCTCTTCAATTAAAGTCTTGTTCATGGATTTGATGTGCGTCATGCCTATGAATGAGAGGCTATGTCAACATTTTAGGAATTTTCTCACTTCATTGTCCCCTTACGTCGTACTGTGTAGTGTTTATGAGACTTCCTTAATATTGGTATTCTTGTCTCTCTTTCAGAAGATGCCTCTAAGAAGAGCTCCCCTCCCCAGACAGGTCCCGATCATTGAGGAACAGGCCCCTCGTGAACCTGTGGAGAAATAAATGACCCACGTCGAATTTCAGAACGTGGTGTCCATGTTGGCCCAAGTGGTGGCTAATCAAGCCCGACCAACTAATCCCACGAATGGTGGCACTCCAGCTTCTAGGATGAGGGACTTCACCCGGATGAATCCTCCAGAGTTTTTTGGTTCAAAGGTTGATGAGGATGCCCAGGAGTTCATTGATGAGCTCTCAAAGGTGTTGACTATTATAGGTGTCAGTTCTAAGGAAAACGCTGAGTTGGTTGTGTATCAGTTGAAAGATGTGGCTCAAGTATGGTATAACCAGTGGTTGGTGGAAAGAATGGTAGATGCTAAGGTTGGATGGGAGGAGTTCAAGATGGCTTTCCTAGATCGTTTCATTCCCCTTGAAATTCGGGAAGCCAAAATGACTGAGTTCATTGATCTTCGACAAGGTAGCATGATTGTGAGGAACTATTCCCTCAAATTCATTAAGCTTTCAAAGTATGCTCCTATTCTAGTAGTTGATCCCCATGCAAGAATGCACAAGTTCATTTTGGGTGTTTCTGACTTTGTGTTGAAAGATTTTCGTACCGCTATGCTCATTAGGGACATGAATATATCTCAGCTCATGACCTATGCTGAACAAATTGAGGGTGACAAGCTCAATGGGCAGAAGGTGAACGACTCCAAGAGAGCCCGGTATGATGGTGGGTTTTCCAACTCTAAGGGTGGTGGTGGATTTGGTCGATTCCAACAAGGCCAAGGTTTAAATGAGGTTTTCTAACCTAAGGGTGCCTCCTCCTAAGTTACCAGTTGGGGGTGGTCCACAAATTCCCCGTTGTGACCAGTGTGGAAAGAACTATATGGGTGATTGTAGGAGAGCTTCGGGTGCTTTCTTTGGGTGTGGGAGTTTGGACCACAAGATTTTTGACTATCCAAGGGGTGCAAAGAAAGATCAAGAGACCCCCGATGGTCAAGGTCAGCCGACGGCTCAGATTGTTGGTGTTCCCATGAACAATAGGTTTTATGCTCTTCATGCCCGACAGGAGGTAGAGGAAGCTCCGGATGTCGTGACTGGTATGTTAAGAATCTTTTATTTTGATGTTTATGCTTTACTTGATCCAAGTGTAAATTTATCTTTTGTGACTCCTTTGTTGGCTGTTAAATTTTCTTTGATTCCTGAAACTCTAAGGGAACCTTATTCGGTATACACTCCCATGGGTGAATCTATTATTGCTCGAAAGGTGTATCGAAGTTGTCCTGTTTCTATTTTGCATAAAGTTTTCCTGGGTGATCTTGTAGAACTTGAGATGCATGACTTTGATATTATTCTTGGGATGGACTGGTTGCATGCCTCGTATGCCTTGGTTGATTGTAGAACTAGACAAGTCAAATTTCAAGTTCCTAATGAACCTGTGTTGGAATGGAAGGGTAGCAATTTCATGGTTAGGGGTCGATTTATTTCTTAACTCAAAGCTCGGAGAATAATTTGTAAGGGGTGTATCTACCATATTGTGTGGGTTAGAGATGTGAAGGGTGAGTCACCTACTCTGGAATCGATTCCAATGGTTAATGAGTTTCCCAATGTGTTTCCTAAGGACTTAACCGGTATTCCTCCTGATAGAGAAGTAGATTTTGGCATAGATCTCCTTCTAGATGCTAAACCTATTTCCATTCCTCCTTATTGTATGGCTCTGGCTGAGTTAAAAGAGTTGAAGCATCAGTTAAACGACTTGTTAGAGAAGGGTTACATTAGACCGAGTATTTCACCTTGGGGTGATCCCGTGTTGCTTGTAAGGAAGAAGGATGGTTCTCTCCGCATGTGTATTGATTATCGTCAATTAAATAAGGTGACCATTAAGAATAGGTACCAGTTGCTCAGAATTGATGATTTGTTTGATTAACTTCAAGGAGCCACTCATTTCTCTAAAATAGACCTTCGTTCGGGTTATCATCAGTTGAAGGTAAGGGAGTGTGACATTCCCAAGATGGCTTTTCAGACTCGTTATGGGCACTTTGAGTTTATGGTGATGTCATTTGGTTTGACCAATGCTCTGGCAGTGTTTATGGATCTCATGAATCGGGTGTTCAAACCGTTCCTTGATAATGTTATGGTGGTCTTCGTCGATGATATCCTAATTTACTCCCGGAGTAAGCAAGAGCATATGGATCACTTGAGGTTGGTGCTTTAAACTTTGAGGGAGAAGCAACTATTTTCTAAGTTTAGCAAGTATGAATTTTGGTTGGGAGAAGTTGTGTTTCTTGGTCACGTGGTATTCGGTGATGGCATTAAGGCTCATTCTAAGAAAACCGAAGTGGTGAAAGATTGGCCTAGACCATTGACTCCTTCAGATATTTGAAGTTTCCTTGGATTGGTCGGTTATTATCAGAGGTTTGTTGAAGGATTTTCTTCCATTGCGTCCCCGTTGACCAAGTTGACTCAGAAAAAGGATAAATTTGTTTGGTCAAGTGAGTGTGGGAAGAGCTTCCAGACCTTGAAGGATCGACTCACATCGGCTCCAGTTTTGACCTTGCCCAACGGGTTGGATGGGTTTGTGCTGTATTGTGATGCTTCGCGAATTGGGTTGTGTTGTGTGCTTATGCAACATGATAAAGTAATAGCTTATGCGTCTTGGCAATTGAAAGTGCATGAGTAAAATTATCTGACCCATGATCTTGAATTAGCGGCGGTGGTGTTTACTCTAAAGATTTGGAGACATTATCTATGTGCGGTTCACATGGATGTTTTCACCGATCACAAGAGTTTGCAATATGTGTTCACCCAAAGGGATATTAACTTGAGACAAAGGAGATGGTTGGAACTTATCAAGGATTATGACATGAGTGTCCTTTACCATCCCAGCAAGGCAAATGTTGTGGCAGATGCCCTTAGTAGACTATCCATGGGGAGTGTGTCGCATGTGGATGAGGGGAAGAAGGAGATAGTGAAGGATGTGCACCAGTTGGCTAGATTGGGTGTTAGGTGGGCCGACTTTGAGAATGGTGGTATTTTTGTTCAAGGCGAATCCGAGTCTTCGGTGGTGATTGATCTAAAGGCAAAGCAATACCTAGATCCTTCCTTGGTGGAGTTAAAGAAATTGGTTCCTGAAGGAAAGATTGAGGTCTTCTCCCAAGGGGGAGATGGTGTCCTACGATACCAAAACTGATTGTGTGTTTTGAATGTTGATGGCCTAAGGGAAATTATCATGAGTGAAGCTTACAATTCCCAATGTTCTATCCATCCGAGATCCACTAAGATGCATCGAGACTTGAGAGAGTTGTATTGGTGGCATGGCATGAAGAGGGACACAACCAAGCTTGTGTCGGAATATCCGAATTACCAACAAGTGAAGGTTGAACATCAAAGGCCCGGTGGTTTGGCCCAAGATATTGAGATTCCCACTTGGAAGTGGGAAGATGTGAATATGGATTTTCTGGATGGGTTACCCCGTACTCGTAAACAATTCAACTCAATATGGGTTGTTGTTGACCGAATGACTAAGTCGGCTCACTTTTTACCGGTCAAGACTATATATAATGCTGAGGATTATGCTGAATTGTACATTCGGGAATTGGTGAGGTTGCATGGTGTACAGAAGTCTATCATATCGGATCGTGGCACTCAATTAACTTCTCCTTTTTGGAGGTCGTTTCAAAAGGGACTTGGTACTAAGATCAAATTAAGCACGGCTTTCCATCCCCAAACTGATTGACAAGTCGAGAGAACAATTCAAACCGTGGAGGACATGTTAAGGGCTTGTGTGTTGGAGTTCAAGGGAAATTGGGATGATCATCTACCGCTTATTGAGTTTGACTATAATAATAGTTTCCATGCTAGCATTGGTATGGCCCCGTTCGAAGCTTTGTATGGTAGAAGGTGTAGATCCCCGGTGGGTTGGTTTGACATAGGTGAGGTGGCATTTTTAGGCTCGAAAATGGTGGTTGAGGCCATAGAAAAGGTGAGGTTGATTAGGGAGAGATTGAGGATGGCTCAAAGTCGCCAAAAGTCCTATTTAGATGTTAGGAAGAGGGATCTCAAATTCCATATAGGTGATTAGGTTTATGTGAAGGTATCTCCTATGAAAGGCGTCATGCGTTTTGGAAAAAAGGGCAAGTTGAACACTCGGTACGTTGGATATTATGAGGTTGTTGAGCGGGTTGGCAATGTGGCTTATAGGTTGGATTTGCCTCTGGAGATGAGCTCTATTCATCCGGTGTTCCATGTTTCGATGTTGAGAAAATTGGTTGGTGACCCTACGGCAATTACACCTTTGGAAGGTATGATGGTTGAGAAGAATTTGACTTATGAAGAGGTACCAATCAAAAATTTTGATAGGCAAGTAAAGCGTCTTCGCAACAAGGAAATAGCTTCGATCAAAGTGCTTTGGAGGAACCAACATGTGGAGAGTTCTACATGGGAAGCGGTGTTAAATATGATGGAGCGATACCCCTATCTTTTTCAATCTACTCAAGCCTAAGGTACTAGGTTACATCCTTTCTAATGGTCCTAATTCTTTAAATTCTTGAGTTTCATGATATTGCATGCATGCGTGAGCACGAAAATGATTTAAATGATGTTTTGGACATGAATTTTAAATGGCTTTGAAAATGATGCATGTTCCAATATAAGTTACGACGAAAATGTTTCTTGCTTGATTGACTTTCTTAAGTCGTGGTCTAGCTCATTCGAGAACGAATGTTCCCAAGGGAGAGATAATATAACAACCCGAATTTTTTTTAACTTTGTGGTGATTGATTAAGGTCTAATGGGACCCCTGTTATGGTCGGCTAGTGACCGTCATGAGTCTTACTTATCTGGTCAAGTCCAAAGAAATCGTGTTGGTTAAGTTTTCTTGACATTTTGTGGAGAGTACTGACTTTGAATGGTTATATCTCTTGGTAAGAGATGAACTGTATGGACTATGATAGATCAAAACGAAGGTCTTCGAGTTATCTTCCCAACACAATTGGTTTCACTCAAATCGAAGTTTGTATGTGGAAGTTATAGTTGTTTCAGTGGACCTGTCTGTGGCCGAAAGTGTTCTGGAAAAGGGAGGGCCAAAGTTGGCTAAGGCAGGGCTATACGGATGGCCTATGGACCGTGTGGGGGTTCACAACCCGTGAGCCCATCCGTGGGTTGATCCAAAGAGTGAGCTAGGAGATGGACCAAGGCCCGAACCAAGAAAAGCTCCACGGACCATTTCATGATCTGTGTGATGCCTCACGGTCCGCGAGGGGCCTTCATGGAGTAGTCCAGAGACTTCTTAGACCCCAGGGCCAGGACTCCAGACCAAGTGAGGCTCCACGGACTAGTGTACGGTCCGTGTGCAGCTTCACGAACCGTGAGTCCTGTCGTGGGATGATCTAGAAAGTCTTTCAAGATTTCAAGCCAAGGCGTGAACCAAGTCAAGCCACACGGTAGGGCTCACAGTCCGTGAGCCACTACACGGATCATGTGGATGCTTCCATCAGTGACTGCTTTAGTTATCTTCTCCATTTCATTAATGGTTAAATGGTAATTTTAATTATCCCTAGGGTCATTTTAGCCTTTCTAAACTCTCCTAAACCCCCTAAATTGAACCCTAATTCATTTTAACACATTCAAGCTCTCAATTGCTCCCCCAAATTCTCTCAATTTTCTCTCATCCACCATTGAAGACAAAGCTTGAAATTGGGGGAAACTCAAGCCTTCATCAGAATCGTCTAAATCTTCTTGTTAAATTCAAGGTATGTGGGATTGATTCATGGTTTCTCTTTCAACCATGAAGATCCAAAACCTTTTTTCTCAAATTTTGATGAATTATGATTTTTTCTTGAAATGGGTATTTTAATTTAAGAAATATTTAGTGAAATTGAAGTGTGGGTTGTTCTTATTTGAAGATTTCAAGATGAACTAAGCCCTTAATTGATGAATTTCTTTGATTCAAGAAGGTACAAGTATGCATGTCCCCTTACTCTTTAATCCTAGCATGGATAATGTTAAATTGAGATTTAATTATTGATTTAACCTAGAATTTCTTATGGATTCTTCTTGATTTAGATTTAAATTATGAATTTTAGTGCCCATGCTATTCTCATCATCAATCATGGCAATTGCATGCATGAACATGGATTTTCAAGAAGGATATGGTGTGGGTTAAGTCCCAAATATGTTTTGACTATGATTTTGAACAAGTATGGGTTATGACAAGAATGTGATCACATTGTGTCTATGATATGGCTCTTTGAGCAACTATGGGTGTTTACACCAATATGATATGATATGACAAGTATGGAGCTACTCCTATGCATGAAGTTTGACATGAAAGTGTATTTGGCTTTTTAGCCCAATG
>JBCEWC010005007.1:0-25900 GCA_038996855.1 Solanum aculeatissimum | reverse complement strand
GGTACAATTTTGGATAGGCCCAAAAACAGAGGAAACTCTGTCCGATTTTCTGTAAAATTCTAGGAAGGCTTGCTTTGAGATTCTCCCCTTAGCGCCGGTCATGATCCTAAATTGGGTCGTGACAGCACCATTGATGAGATTGAGTGATTACAGGAAAAAAAAAGTAGAAGAGATGAAATCCAGTTGGTCAAGCTCCAAAAAGATACAGACAAATCCGTCACTTTAACGGATTGCCCGTGACTAGCTCTTTTTTTTTTTTTTCACTACGACTGTATCTACCCATAATTCAACTTCAAATGTATATTTAACGCCGTTAGTTGTTCACCTGAGACAGCAAGACTGTGTTACTACTTCAATACAAAAATATTTAATGGAAAGTTAAAGATTCCCACTTTATGAAGCAATCATTTGTGTTTCTCAAAAGGAAATCTGAGTCTCCTCTTAAATATAAAATAGATCCGATGCAATTTGCTTCAAATACAAAAATTAATAAAATTATTTACCTCTAATTAATTTATGGAGTAGTATTTGTAAAATGTGTCCATTTCAGGGTACTGTAGGTCTGTAGCTGTATACAGAAATAAATTCCAATAATTATTCTAAAATGAATTATAGTCTCTTCGGCTTTGGATTCTTCTAGCAGATCGTGCCTGCCAGCTTTTCCTTGAAATGCCATTTTTTCTTTTTTATATTTTTCTAAAATAAAATAAATACACTTCCCAATATTATAAACGAAATAAAAATAGCAAAGTTCTGACAAAGCCTTTCTGTTCCCGAGCTGAAGCTTGGGGTTTTGTGTGTTGTGGTGGTAAGGAAAACTCCGACGACTGTGACTGAAGAGGAGGACAAAACGACGCCGTTAAGATGAGGCTGCTGCTACTGCCGCTGCTCATCACCATTCTGCTTTATTCTGCTAATTATGCCATTGCCGACACAGATCCAAATGACGGTCAGCTATTGCTTTTAATCACTCTCATTTATTGTCTCTATGCTTGATGCTATCATTAATGGAGGTTGATTGATTGGGGAAGTCAATCTAGCTCAGAATGAACTCAACAACCGTCGCTAATTTTGTCGTTATTTTCTTTATCTGGACTGTATATTGTCTTAGATATGTACAAAAAAATAAACGGAGAACTTTCTTTTTGATCAAGGCATGAATCAGTTAGAGGGAGTTCTCTTGGAAGTATTATGTATGCATTGGCCTTGTCGGTGGACTTCTCATATTGTTGAATCTTTGTATTATTATTTCCATACACCACCTATTAACAGTTTGATTTCTCTTCAAGCTATCGTTAATGAAGATATACAATCTCATTTGAACGTTGTAAGAATATGTTGACTGGTAAGTATGCCTAGCTGACTTTCCTGGTGGTGCTTTGATTTTCAGCTTCTGCTCTGAGAGTTCTGTATACCAGCCTAAATTCACCTGGACAGCTAACAAAATGGAATGCCAATGGTGGTGATCCTTGTGTAGAGTTATGGACAGGCATTACTTGCTCGGGCAATAGAGTTACTGAAATGTGAGTTCCTATCTTCCTTATTGTTATAAGTGATTAATTTTGATGTTTTCCTTCTTTGTCTTCTTCAGCTTGTTGTTTCAATTCTTGGAATTGGTGATTTCTGATGCTTGCTTCCTTTTTCATTTTCCTCCAGCAAGTTATCAGGTCTTGGACTCTCTGGTTCACTGGGCTACCAATTAGCAAGTCTTACATCTGTGACCAATTTGTAAGATAAATGGTTTTCACTTATGTTCGCATAAATGTTTCTTCGATATACATATCAAATTCTTACACACTTCTAATTTTGCAGTGACATAAGTACTAACAATTTGGGAAACCAGTTACCTTACCAGCTTCCTCCAAATTTGCAAAGATTGTATGTCCCGTAGTTTGTATGTTTTCATCATTCCAGATTCTTTTTTTCCACCTATCTTTCTTTAACCTTGCCTTGCAATGCAGAAACCTTGCTGGTAATGGCTTTAATGGCGGCCTTCCATATTCCATTTCACAGATGTCTTCCCTCCGATACTTGTATGTAAAATCTTTGAATTTGACTGCAATTTGCTTTCCAGCAGTAAGCTTTTGGTTTAAGGTTAAGCTTTCCAATGACTGCAAAATATTTGTATCTGGCTGTAGAAATGTCAGTCATAATCAATTCCAAGGACAAGTGACCGTCGCATTTGACTCTCTGACTTCTCTCAATACATTGTAAGTCCTATCTTCCTCTCATACCATTTCTTGAGTGTTTCAATATTACCAAGTTGTCGTCATGTATGAGGTGTTGTAGTAAAACATGCCATTTTTGTTTCATTGATATTTACTTTTCTTCTCCCAGCTGAGTTGTTGCTTTGGAAAAGAAAGTCAATATCTTGAATAAACAGTATCTGATCCTTGTCATAATCTGTAAACTTATGTGGTAGTCCCAATTAAGTTAAATAAGAAGCTGTAAACATTTCGAGATATTCTTAAGCCAAGTCTTAGAAACCTCAAAATGACTAGCTAATCATTCTCTGTCTCATAGTTTTTGGTTGATTAATCTTTATGCCTCAGGGATTTCTCATTCAATGCTATGACGGGTGATCTTCCTCAAAGCTTCAAGTCACTGAGTAGTATGAACAAAATGTGAGATTATAAATTTTCTGCTTCTTCATCATAGACAATTGGTTGAGTCCTTCAGTGGTTAAGTTTACATGTTAAATATGCAGGTATTTGCAGAACAACCAATTTACAGGAACAATTGATGTCTTATCCAATCTTCCTCTTGACGATTTGTGAGTTTTCAGTCTATGCTTATTTAGATATAATCCCTGATGTTTTATCTCATTTATAGAATCTCAAACATGGTTAAAAGTCATGAGTATTCCTTTATACTTTAGGAATGTCGAAAACAATCGTTTTACTGGCTGGGTTCCTGATCACTTGAAAGGGATCACCAAGTAAGTATATCATGTCGGCGTAGTAGTTCTTGAAATTTATTTCAGAAGTACTTTGAATTTATTCAGGATTTGTGACTCTTCTGGAACAGATCAAATGGTAATTCATGGAACTCAGGACCTGCACCCCCTCCTCCACCAGGCACACCCCCTGCAAGCAGGCCGCCCCACAAATCTGGAGGCAATAATAGCCCTTCTGATGGTGGAAGCAGTGGTGATGGTGGTGGTAAATCAGGGATAGGGGGTGGAGCCATTGCAGGCATAGTGATATCTGTTCTAGTTGTTGGGGCAATTGTAGCATTCTTTGTTATAAAGAAGAGATCGAAACGGTCATCAACGGACATCGAGAAACATGATAATCAGCCATTTGCTCCTCTTGCTCCCCAGGAAGTACATGGTATTTCTTTTCATAATTGCTTGGTTTTGTCAGTTAAGATGCCTATTAGACCCTTTCATGGTCTCTGTGATTGTAATTGAGGAGCATATCAATCAAACATACTATCATCAACCTCAGTCCTGTATCCTCCTTAAAAAGGTGTAAAATAGGGCTGTTGCATAAAATGGAAATTTTCTAAAAGTGAATGTGGAAAATCAGTTCTTAACCTTTGTCCTTAATCACTGCCTGTGGTGTATAACTAATAGTGGATCAACACATGGCCAGCAATTGTCTTCGGTATAAAAGAAAAACACCAAAGTAGGAACAAACTTCACATTGAAATATAAAACTGCAAATGCTGATAGGTCCTATCTTCCTTGAAAACAAAACTTCTTATTTACTGAAAAGTTTCAAGAACTTGATTGTAGGATTCTGAAATGATGTTTAGACTCTGTATTGCCTGTTAAAACTTTCAGCAAAGTGAAAGTTTCTCCCATTCTAAACCATTCGTGCTCACCACCTAATTGGCTAATTCATCTCTTAGCAAATTTTCTTTGCTTTTCTCAACTTCATCAGTCGTGGTTCATAGTCATGCCTTTTAAGTCTCATCTCACTTCCCTATCTCATTAATCCACACCCGATTATGCATTTGCCTGTTTGTTACCTTTTCTGTCTGGATATTCTGTTCATTGTCCTTTTTTAACTGCAGAGCTGAAAACTAATCAAGCTTCCTCTGAGCCCATTGTGAAAGCATTTGAAGCTCCTGCGGTAGTAAATCTAAGACCTCCACCTATTGAACGCCACAAGTCATTTGACGAGGATGACATAGCAGCAAAACCAATTGTCCCATCCAAGAAAGTTAATACAGCTAAAATAGATGCAAGACAATATTCAATCGCAGACCTACAGATGGCGACTGATAGCTTCAATGTTGATAACCTTATTGGCGAGGGATCATTTGGGCGTGTTTACAGGGCTCAGTTCGATGATGGAAAGGTATGATTTCTCCCTTATGACTGACTGACTATCTATGTAAAGAAAAGTGTTCTCTCTGATTGAATGTGGGTTTCATATCATGAATTTATTATGTGCTGCTAATGAATGTTTAAGCAAGATAGTTGAAATGACAGATAAAATGTTCAATATGAAAAAATACCTATCTAAAGAAAATGAAAGAAAGATGTTTGGTCATAAAAAAATAGTTGAAAAATTATGTGTCCAAAACTTTCACGAAGCTACTATCATCTATTCATGTGTAACTGAACCATCATCGTAAGTTCCTTTCTAATTTTTGAAATGCCATTAGGTTCTTGCAGTCAAGAAAATCAACTCTTCTGCACTCCAGAATCCTGAAGATTTTCTAGATATTGTTTCTGAGATATCACGGTTGCACCATCCAAATGTAACTGAGCTGGTTGGATATTGTTCAGAGCATGGGCAGCATCTGCTGGTTTATGAATTCCACAAAAATGGTTCTCTGCATGATTTCCTGCATCTGTCAGATGAGGAAAGCAAGCCACTAACATGGAATAGCAGAGTTAAGATTGCACTAGGCACAGCAAGAGCACTAGAGTGAGTTTTCATGATCTACAGAGATATTTGATGCCATTTTATAATGTTCATGGGACTCTAAACAAGGTTTTATATTTTCATTGTCCCATTGGTTGAAATGCTAGTCTCTATCATGTATCTTCTGGTATGTGTAGTCAACAATAATGAAGTTCCTTTTCCTGTGTGTGTGTGGGGGGGGGGGGGGGTAGAAACAACCAGGTAATGGAAGATTCTGGAATAGTTATATTCTTTCTGAAAGGGAGGTGGAGAGTTATATGTTTGTTGTGAACACCAACACGTAAGCACTCAGTGATTAGAACACAGCTATTGATGTTCTTGAACATTGATGATCAGTAACATGCAAGAAGATGATTCATTATCTGAACATTAAAAGAATAGAATATATGTTGCCAGCCATTGTTTATCCACCATATTTAATATACTGACATTTCCATCTTCTTCTAAAAGTTTCTTGACTAGCAGCTAAAATAAGCATCCTTTGCAGGTATATGCATGAAATTTGTTCACCGTCTTTGGTTCACAAGAATATCAAGTCTGCAAATATTTTACTTGATACAGAACTCAATCCTCATCTATCAGACTGTGGATTGGCAAGTCTTATTGCTGATGCAGATCAGGTAAGCTATAGCTCCTAGCTTTTGGATTCCTTTGCCAAGTGTCTTTTGTTGGATGTTACTATATCTTCTAATGTAAGAATGTAGGTTCTGATTGACTAGTGCATATTCATAAGGGTGCTCATGCACATGCCTATATGCCTGTACTTGCATCCTCTTTTCCTATTCATCTGTCGCTGGGAAAAAGTATCCAGAACTTTGATTCAGATCTTTGATATAAGTCACCCATGGTATCATATCTACCATGAAACTATTGAATACCAAAAAAGGAATTTTGTTTGTTACCATGCTAAAAATTAGATTGACTCATAAGCTGAGAAGTATCTACTAGTCTTTCACAGGTGTCTTGTTTCCTCCTTTTCAGCTGGTATAGATTTTCATCATAAAGCCAGTTTCCTGATATATTCACGTGACTATCAAACTCTTCTCGCAGGCATTGAACCATAACACAGGATCAGGATATGGTGCCCCCGAAGTTGCTATGTCTGGACAGTGTACCATAAAAAGTGACGTGTACAGCTTTGGAGTGGTTATGTTGGAACTTATTACTGGACGAAAACCTTTTGATAGGTAATGTTATTTAGCATCCCATGACTCTATGCAAGTTTCTTAAAGAAATAGTGCAAGTTTGAAGTTTCCAGAAAACTTCTGATGATATTCTCTGTTCTCTTAATGCAGCGCAAGAACAAGATCTGAACAATCTCTAGTTAGATGGGCAACACCTCAGCTGCATGATATTGATGCCCTAGCTAAGATGGTTGATCCTGCACTCGAGGGTCTCTATCCTGTTAAATCTCTATCACGCTTTGCTGATGTAATAGCTCTCTGTGTACAGGTAATATTTGAAACTGGGAAGTGTATGAGCTTTCATAAATCTGCTACTTAGTGTTCATTTATCTAGTTCCTTAAATCACTCAATGGACCTCTTCTTCTTTTTTTCCCTCTTCAGCCTGAGCCCGAGTTCAGGCCACCTATGTCGGAAGTGGTTCAAGCATTAGTTCGGCTAGTGCAACGAGCAAACATGAGCAAGAGGACATTTGGTGTGGATCAGGGTACTTCAAGGGGTGAAACAGATGGCCCGGACTATGAACCATAGTTTCCATCTAACACACGTGGGTGTCTTTTGTATTCGTTGTGTTCAAGAAAAATGACGCGAGCCTGTTGTTTTGCAGACTTGGGAGTGCATTGTACCATACGAGATGCTAAAATCTGTTCATAGTGCATTAATTTATTTTCAGTTCTTTCCCTCTTTTTTATCTGAATTTTTTCCATCTTCTAATTTGTTCTTACAGCGGGATTAAAGAAATAATATTATTTCACATTACAACTAGAACAAATATGTAGTCGTGCTATATTCCAACAATTTTCATTTCTTATTTGACATGAAATTGCAACCGATAGCATTCAGTATTGTCTGTTCGAACCATAGTCTTGTCGTAGGACAAATTTTAGCATGGCCCCACTTACCTAAATGTTGTTGCTGCCAAGCTTATGAGATTTCAAGAATCCACTTAATTTGTCAGAGTCCACTCAATGATGCCCTTCAATTGCTGGTGGTTGTGGGGACACCTCAAATTTAGGTTGATAAAGAATCCGAAGATGATATGTCATGCCCAGGGGAAACTCTGTTTTAGAAGATGGGGCAGGAAGCGAGACATGGTATGCGGCATAAATCTATTGGGCATATATATTTTATGTATTTATAATTTTATTATTTTCGCCATTTCAATACTCCCTCCATTTTAAAATAAATGAATTGTTGAGGCATTTTTTCCTATTCAAATTAACTTGATTGTTTAATCTTTAAGAATAATTTTAGAATGATCTTACATTTTTATCCTCCATTACGATTTCCTATGTGATGAATTCAAGAAACTTTCATTGCATTGAATTATTTTAATTAGTATTAGAAGTAGTTATCATGATTAATTTCATAAACTGGACAAACATTGTCGAATATCTCAAAATAGTATAATGAACAAGGAGAGAATAGACAAAAATGGCACATAAATTGAGACATGTAAATAAAATAAGAACTAATAAATAGATGTCTGATTTGTGTAATAAGTTTTCGTTTATTTGGATTTACCAAGATAAAAACAAAATCTCCTCACACCTTACAACCACCACCTAAATACGTATAGGATTACCACTGTATAAGAATCATTCAGAATTTGAGTCACCTTCATGCCTTTGCTGGATTTCCATTATACTATGGGTCACTTGGTTGAAAATAAGTGTTATCGTGATACTTTCCTAGGATTAGCAATTCCACCATATATATGAAATAATTTATATCATTGTTATGATATAAATGGTGAGACAAAGAATCCTAAATATCTCCATCTATACACAAGATAAATAATTCTATATTTTATTCCGGATTATTGTATCTTATACCTCACACCAAATAACTCCTAAAGGTAATCTTTTATAAGAAAAAGTCCCAAGTGTTCAATTAAAAGCCAAAAAAGAAAATCGTTGCAGTCATGAGACCAGGAAACATGTGCAGAACAAAAAACAAATGTATCTTTTGAAGAAGAGCAATCAAAACAAAATATAGCACATTACAAAGCTATAACGGAAGGAGAACTTAAGAAGACGCTAAAACGGAGAAAATTATCAGAGAAGTCCAGTTTAGGTGCCGACAACAAATCATCAAAGATGTTACAATGCACAAGCCACATCGGATCCTGCTTCTTCCAGGCAGTAAACAAAACAGCAGCCGGAGGTTCATATTTTTCATGATCAAATGAAAGCTCCTTGTTCCTGTCAATGCCCTTGGTCGCCTTCTTCAAGAGCCAGAAAGAGGCCCAATCAATTGTATACCATGTACTTCGGTGTTGCACTGAACTTCTGATACCCTTTAATGACCTTATTGACAGCATCTAAAAAGTCTTTCTCCGTGACAGTTTTCCTCCTCGCTCGAATAGCATACATTCCAGCCTCCGTGCACACACTTCTAATGTCAGCTCCTGGAACAAAAAGAACCAATAGAATATTACCATTCCTCTTTATCTCTGCTTTTATATTATCTACCATACATTTCTCCTTTGACGCTGCCTCCTCAACTTCAGCTTAAGTAAAACAATAGCTCACAGAGATCTTATTTGGTATGTCCCTAGCACTGTGCCTATCATGGCAATTAATCTAAGCTCTCCCATAGCATTAAAGCTATTCAAACCAACAACAGAAGTACAAACAAACATGGCATATCAAAAGCAATAATTAACTGCCCTAGAACAATTAGAGAATCAGATTCAAAAGGTATCAAAAAAGATGGCAGCTTGAGACGGATGGCATACAATCAGGGTCGAGAATGACAAAAGTCATAGGACCTTGTTTACATAGAACTGCTAAGAGAAATGATTTCTTTAAACTTCTAATGATTTCCTGTAATTTTCTGACAAATCCTAAAAAGGAAAGGTGGCACTTAAATGATTTCCTAGTCTTCATTTACAGACAGCACAAATATCTAATTAAATAGAATAGTCTTTAGGCTTTCAAAAGACGAAGGTAGGCGTTACAATCAGCCAGACACAGTTAATGCTCATATGTCAGCTGTGTTATTGTTTATTTTATAATGTTTATGAGAGGTTAACCCACAGGGGTTGGCCTGGTGGCAATTGACTTGAGAGCCTTGGGGTTTTCTCCCTTTCAAGGTCTCAAAAGTTCGAAACCCACTGGGTGCAAACAATTTATGAGGATCATCGGACTGGATAAAATCTGAATTAACGGTGGTGCACTAGCGGGAAACTCCTTGCCGAGGACCTGTGCACCCCCGGGATTAGTCGGGGCTCTAAGAGACACGTACACCCATGCAAATTAAAAAAAAAACAAATGTTTATGAGAGATTACCTGTAGAGTTAGGACAGAGTCTGGCCAAGAGTTCAAACCGAACATCCCGCTCGCAGTTCATTGTCCGTGTGTGAATCTTAAATATCTGTGTTCTACTTTCCAAATCAGGCAGGCCAAATTCAACTTTCCGATCCAATCGTCCAGGACGTAATAAAGCTGGATCAAGTGTATCGGGTCTGTAAAAAATAGGATGGAGTTATAACTTGAACAAGATGATAAAACAAGCTGTGAGCAGCATTTTACGATACCAAGCATGAGTATATGGTTGGAAGAGACCCTGCCATTCCTGACCATCACATATTAAAAGATGGAAAGTTCAGACCACCAAGAGAGCACTAAAAATGAAGAATCTTCAAGAGTATCAATTAAAAAGAATCAGGCACAAACGGGACTTCATGTAGTTTAGCCGCAGGTGGCTTTTTCGTAGCAAATATATATAGAGTCAACTTGAAACATGCACAGGAGAGTCACGTCTCCATGCAACACTTATTAACCAACAGCTCCAAATTTTAATCACCAAACGTGAAATAACATAAGCAACTGAACAAGAAAAAGTAAATGTGTACACTGATGGAGGAAAAAACAACTGCAACATATACACATTATTTTTGCAACATATAGGCAAAGCTAACCTATTGGTTGCCATGAGAACTTTAATATTCCCTCGAGCATCAAAACCATCAAGCTGGTTCACAATTTCAAGCATGGTTCGTTGAACCTCATTGTCTCCCCCGACTCCATCATCAAATCGTGCACCTCCAATAGCATCTACTTCGTCAAAAAACACAATGCAGGCCTTCTTGGAGCGTGCCATCTGTCATATCAAAGCTCCAGTCAAGAATCAATGCTTAAGTTGAACCTTGCTAATGAGTTCAGCAATAAGAGTGTAATATCTCACAGTGGGGCTTTGGTTCAATAGTAAGGACGTGAGGTCGTTGCACCTCACGAGTTTGAACCCTGTAGCACACACGAGTCTGGTATTTAAGTGGGAAGATGTTAGGAGTGTAGGCCAATACTCTCCTGAGTTTTCCACCAGTAGACCAATTGGAGTTGGGGCATTTCTAGGTTATCCCGAAAAAAGAAAAGAAAAGGAAGAGTGCTTCTAACCTGGAAGAGTTCACGAACCATTCTAGCCCCCTCACCAACGTATTTCTGAACAAGCTCACTACCAATGACACGAATGAAGCAAGCATCCGTACGATTTGCAACAGCTCTGGCAAGCAATGTTTTCCCAGTACCAGGAGGACCATAGCAGAGAACACCCTTAGGGGGATCAATTCCAAGTTTGACAAATTTTTCAGGATGAAGCATAGGAAGTTCAACAACCTGTTGTTAATTTGGGAAAGAGGAGGAGCACAAACCAATTTGTCAAACGTCAAACAAAGGAGAAAAGGGAAATATGAAACACATAAGAAGACTGAACACTCATCATCACCTCTCGCATCTTCTCAATTTGCTCCTTACATCCTCCAACATCATTATATGTAACATCAGGTTTTTCCTCAACAGTCATCATTGTGACACTTGGATCAATTTTGGGGGGCAATGGAATCTGAATTTGATATTTATTCCTATCAACGCTGCAACGTTAACAGAAACAGTCAAGCTAAGAGCCGACAAGCTTTTAAAAGAACAGAAGACTCAAAAGTAAATTTAATAATCTTAAAGATATTCCACCTAAAAGCTCAATAATTTCTACACTAGGCATCTTTCGCGGGAAAAGAAGTTAAGCTATTTGGGTCCATTCCACAAACTAATGATTTTGCATGATGTGCACCAATCAAGCTTCATAATCAGCAATAAGCAACAGTTTACTTCCAATAGAAAATGTGGATCCACCAATTACAAAAGATAAAATGCTTGCTAAGCCAACAGAGATAAATGTTGCTTTGTTTTACCATATCCAGCAAAACGTAATTAACAACTAGCTAAAGCAAATCAACACTTCTTTTGGGGACAAACCACAAAAATACATCGAACCATGCTACAAGATCCTGAGAAAAAAAGAAGAAGAAGAAGAATCTACCCGACTCTCATGCCTTCTTCTATATCAGTTGGTGAAACTTTATCACCTAATCCAACAACAAACTGCAGGTACGAAAGAAGCATATAGTCAAACAAGGTGATCATAATCCATAGCAAATAAATCCAGCCAACAGTACTACAACGGTTGTCGCATGGAAATGCATCATTTACCCCAAAAAACTAAAGCAATCTAGAGAGTACAATCCCTCAGGCTAAAGAAAAAAACATGGGAAGATATCCTGTTAATTGATCAGCGTAAGTTCTCAGAATAAAAGGAAAATGACTGATAGATCTACAAATTAGGGCACAACAAACTTCTTACTTATCCGTTGCTGCTAACCACAATATGCTACTTATTATTGCTTAAACACAGACTAATTCTGGATCAGTTTGCGGAGACTTATAAGACGCAACACTCACACAACTTGAATTACTTTCAAAAATGAAATTACTACAACCGATACGATATGCGAAGGACAGGATAACATACCTTAGCAATTTGCTTGACATTTATTATATATTTTGCATCTTCAGTATTGGGGCTAATTATCTTTGTACACCTAGCCACCTGCTCCAAAGATTTAGTTACAGCTTCAAAGTATCTGACTAGCTAAGACTTGGTCAACTTTCATTTCCAGAAAAAAACCACACCTGAAGAGGTTGCTCCTCCTGCATCATCTGTTTATCTGAAACTAGATCCCACTGACTTGGTGCAGCCAACCCAGTGTCAGATTCCTTAATACCTGCATGATCAGTGAGACGGTAAGTTCAAATTCACCATGCATATATAGGGAAAAGTGCAAAGGAAAAAGTAGGAAAAACATCTACACAATTTAACAGAAGCAAATCAATTCCCAGGATCAAGGGATAAGAAAGGCTTTCTTTTTCTGTACCTCCTTTCTAGCCCCCCAGAAAAACAAAGACCCCAACGTGCATAAAATGAACAGTAGTTTGCCTTTCGAGATATCATTAGTTCAACATCAAATACAAAAAGCGAAGACATACATATACTTACCACACAAATCATTTATCTTTTTTGCCATTTCCTTGATTTCCTTTTCAGCTTTCTTTATGCTTGTGGAATAAGGCCCCAAACCCTGCAAAAATCATTTCAATAATCAAACTAAAAAAAATGAACTTAACAAAATGAGCAGAAAATAAGTAGCATATATTCTCAAAATGAAAGAATGGGGTTCTAGAGAAAAGGAACCATACTATAAATTTCACAGGGAAAAAAAGGTACCATTGTTCCAATAATTCCTTTGATTGGATCATTAGCTAAAGCACACTTTTGTACCGTATTAGTGCATCCCATTAATAAACCGGTTTGGTCCGATTTATCAGATTCTGATATTATTGACAGATTTGGGCGTATATGCAGAAATCTCTTTCATTATTATAGCGAAAACCCCTTCATAAAGACAAACAATGAATTAATTAACTTTAAGTTCTTTCTTTGGCCTAATTATCAATTATAAGATATAGCATACTCTTCTTTCTTCGAACTCAATGTACATATAATGTGGTATGTGTCTGAGGTTGTACTTGCACACCAGAAGTACATACACAAACATAGTCAAACACTCTTTACATGAATAGAACTCATTCAGTGTCTATCCATATGAATGATATTTTATTGCCATGAACTATACCCCCTATCACCTGAGCACACCATATTTTTGTAAATAAATCTCCAAACTGTAAGAAGGTTTACTTCAGGTAAGATGAGTATGGCTTAGGAATTTGTCAGAGTAAGTTCCAATTTCCATTCTATCAGACTGGATATTAAGTTCCCCACCTCTGTAATGTTTCAAGTGGAACAAGGTTTTATGATGCTGATGATTGTCCACTAAACTTTGATTTCATAGAGGTGCTAAACGAATCGTATGACAGAAAGAAACAATGGAAAGAAAAGAAGTTAAGGGAAACAGAAAAAGTCAGTACAGTCTGATGTTGTAGCAGAGCAGACATCTTTCAAAACATAAGAGAGAGAAAACATTCTACGCGGCAGATCAAAAGCTGGTTCTTCATCTACTTATGCTGATAGTAACTCACTCTTAGCTCCATCAAGAAATGGAGCTGGAAAATTTTGTCACTTCAGTTATATTTTAAGTGCAATCTTATGAATTATCTGCTAGCCTATATCAAGGAGGGTCTACACGTCAGTACTTGACCAATTTCCAGATCATTTCAAGGGTTACTGATACACAACAGTACATATCACACCTTCCCCAGATATTAATTATAATTAAAGGAAAAAAAAACCATATCCATACCTCAACTGCAGCTCAAATATAACATGTAAAATTACTTGCAATTTGTTAGCTACAGTAGTTTCAAGTTAATTAGGCCATAGGAGTGGTTTCAAACAAGTTAGCAGGTACAATTAGATGCTAGATAACCATCTCACATCAATAAAACTCATACTTCGGCTGCCAAATTAGTTTTCTCAGCTCATTACTTGGTCGATAGCTTAATCATTTCCAAATTCTCATTGCTCTAGTACTTCCTGTGGGTTCTTCACTTGCAATTCTGCATTTTTGCGTCATCGCAATTCGTGCAACAGTCGGTAACCAAAGATCAACAATAATTAGAAAGAACGAACACGATACAAAAGATTTCAATAAAATTAAGAGCAACAATATCAAATTAGGCTTTCTATAGAGGAAGAAGAGTACATAAGTCTTGAGTAGAGCAATATCATCTTCGTCAAGAGGCCTGGGGTTCTTCTCGTCCTTAATCTCATCCTCCACATCTGCTGTGGGTGCCATTGGAAGAAGCAAAAGTCTCTTTACTTTTCTTGAGAAACAAGCACAGAATTAATGGAACAAGAACCAGCGAAGGAGAACGGACTCTTTCTATATGGCTTTCTATCCACGTGATCGGTGGGATGGGCCCATTATGGTCCGATTATCTACCAATGGGCTTAAAAATTTTAAGCCCACTCCGGTAGTTAAAGGTGTAACTAAAAACAATGATGTAATTATTAAGATACTATAAAAATATGTCAATGAACGTTAATAGAAAGATGGAACAAAAACTTCGAATAACGTTTGTATATTTGTATACATTCTCATCTGTTTCTCAGCTTTGGGATTATATAAAAAAGAGAAAAGAAAACAAAGTGTGATTGCAATATGAAACTTGTCGATTTCTTTTTTCCATCTCTGAAGCAAGTTGATACTGATCCTCTTTATATTTGCCTCAATAATTCCCACTTGTAATTTTCCCTCAGTATACATAATACAGAAAAACAAAGAACTAAAGACAAAGGAAACAACTCCATTCTCTACCAGAAAACAAAGTGAAGATGTCTTTTCTCATCCTGAAAATATTCAACTATTGAGATACGTATGTGACAATATGCAAACCTACAAACTATAAAACTGGTGGCAAGAGATAAAAACAGCTACACAGAACAAAACATTGTAGCTCTACTAAGCAATATGATACACTAGAATACAGAACAAAAGAATTGGCCTAATGGGCCATCTATGCTAAAGAATCGAGATTAGAAGTATGGAACAGACAATAGAACAACAGACAACTCCAACACAAGTTTTCATTTGCCTGCAAGTAGGGCAATTGCTTCAGGCATAGTAACTTGTTCAGTAGCAGAATGAGCCTGCGGTAGTACAAGACAAAGTATGCTCAACCATTATCTGCTTCACTCATCATCTGCGATGAAGTTTGGCAGTTCGCCCTGGCATAGATACTCATCACAAACCGATGCAGATCCCCAGTCTTTTCGTAGCCGCAAAATATCATCAGTAAAAGTAGACCCTGATGATCCAATAAACACACCAGACATGGCACAAATTGTCTTGTCCAGCATAGCTTCCACCTTCATGAAGGAAATGAACACACTAATAAGAGCATGCAAGACCAATAAACAAAATTTAACAAGGGAACGTACGAAAAGATTAAAGAAAAGCAGACCACAGGGTTCTGCTTCTGCACTGCCTGTCCCCTATAAGGAATAATAACATGGGCTATCGAAAAACCATACTACGTATAAGTTACAGTAAGAGTCACAGATTTGAATAGATTATTTTTGTACCTATAACCCAGAATTGGAGGTAGCATTAAGGCTTTCTATACACATTAGGTCTCCTAAAAATAAAATTCAGATAAGAGCAAAAATACACAGCCAAGTCAATGCAACTTTCTTGTACATCTAGTACTTCGTGAAACTGACTTTAAGCATCCTAGTATCCCATTTTGACATCCCAAACTTCTACGCATCTTTAAAAGGACAGGAAAAAACTCTCTTTTACCAAAGAGATATTTACAAATTTCATGCCAGCTAATAGGCACGGATTAACCTTTTGTTTAACAAGTAAATAATAAATAAAGTTTGACTTTTATTTGGAAACAGCCTCTCAACACCTCACAAAGGTAGGGCTGAGGTCTGTGTACTTCCTACCCTCCTTAGACCCCTCTTGTGGGACTACATTGGTCACTGCATATGTTTTTGTTGTTTCACAGTTTGACTTTTATCCATTCATATCAAAACCTTAATGTCTAAAGAAATCAATTTTTTTCTTGCATTTAAATAACACCCACTCCAATGCAATCAAATTTCAAATTTTGACTTAAGCCCATGCAGAACCAAAGGACATCAAACTCCAATAGAGAACTCATGAACCAAATTAATATTTACGAATTACGATCGAAAGACTTCTACAACCTATGTTATCTACCTGAAAAATGGCTCACACCTAACACCTTCTCCACTTCGCATGTCCTCCTTCCCGTACCTGCTCAAGCACTCACACCATCCACCCAACCCGCAATAATTATGAACACCTCTAAACGCATGTTTACACTTGAACACAATGCAAGTATAATGGAGGTGAATGGTGATGATCTATATTATCCGAGATAAAATTGGATCAGATCTATTCTACCTTCCCATATATAGAATTGAAATTTAAGTATAATTTCGCAATAGGTCAAACCTGACGAATTCAAAATGTGCGCATTTGATTGATTAAGATTAGAAAACAAAGGCTGGATCCAGAACAATAGAGCATAGAAATTCCAGTATCAAAGTTACCAACTGTATTGTCCAGTGCCACATAAAGTGACTGCTCTTAATATTCTGCTAAGGAATATGGACAAATTGCATAGTTAAGGTTTAATCTGTGACTCACCTGAGGGTCACCCTCAAGGCCATGTCTGTATAATAAAGCATCCCATTTTTCAGCTGAATTTCGGGCAGGCCTTTGAACAAGGGGTACAGTCTTCCCATTGAAGACAACAAGTGACTGAAGTAGACCAGTTTCACTTTCTGCAGCATCTGTGGAAAGATATATTACTGGAGAATTGGCCCTCTCAAGCACACGATTGATACAGTCAGCAGCTTGAGGAACAGGGTAGAAGCAACTTGGCTTTTTGGCATTGCTGAAAAGCACCATAAACTAATTAGAGGTGGTGAAGTATGATTAAAAAATAAGGAAGAACTAAGATGAGAAGCTTTTGTCATTATGGCAGTAACACATAATTGGAGGCATTATAGGGCATGGAAATGAACTTTAATAAGCAATATATTGATCAGCGATGAACACTGGCCTTTCTGTTCCCATTACTAGTGATAGATGCAAAAGCAAATAGCTATTAAACACTAGATACAGCATCCAACAAAAACATACCAGAATTTCAGAAAACCGTGTCTGCGGAAATGAAGAGCGATAAAGTTGTCTCCCAAGAACGTTTGGACGAAACGTTGGGCAGTAAGCATAATAAGACGACTTGGCTCAATGAGTGTCTTGCATTTGTGGGAAATGGGGCCTCCAGGCTGCATTACCCAGTCCTTCTCCACATCAGCAAAGAACACATCACCTATTGCAATAACATCATCATCCGTAGAAAACTTTGCCACTATGTCTTGGACAGTCCTTTTCTTTGGCTTCTTAACAGCTTCATCCCAAGCAGCTTCGAGCTTATTCATAGAAACCCCTAATGACTTCAACTTCTTAACACGCTCTTCATCCAAAAAACAAGGTTGTGGCTGAGAGAAATAACAAAGGAATTTATCTATACGCAAATGGCTCTTTCGCCTTTCCGCAAATTCGTCATAGGTCACGATTACTTCTCTCCCCAAGCATTTATTTATATGATCAACATCTAAGACTCGACGAAACTCAAAGTCAACTTTCGAGCTCGGAATAACCAAAATGCGGTTGAGCAGAGCTGCGAAGAACATATGTTTTTCCAAACAGATCAAATGGTTTGACATTTGACCGGAGACACAAATTGCAAACAAGTACTTATTGGATCTTGGTTTCCACTCAACAGTTCTCCTCTGGGACAAGTTGTGATCCACCTTCCGACACCTACCTAAACCACTGAGACTAGGGTCTGTGAAATTATCTGATGTAATTAACGAGTCACCTAACTGATGAGAGGACAAAAGAACTTGTTGAATTTGTTTATTAAGTGAAATCTGTCTGAGCAAATCAGATTTGAGATCTTCTACAATTGAGGACCTCGAAACCGAACTAAACCCAGGACTGGACTCCAAGCTATTACCAGTATATGTAGTAGAAGTATCATTAAGCAGTGTGTGATTCCACAGCTTGAAAAGTCCTAGTTGCTGCTGTCTAAGCAGATACAGAGCCCGCAATTCGGACTCGCGCATGGAATTGACGGGACCATCGTACTGTATGCTGGTAACTGTGGTCTGAAATAGACTCTTGATGTCGGTAGTGAAATAAAGAATGAGTACCAAAACTGGGAGAACAATTGCCAGTAAATACCTCTTACCGGAGGTGAAATTGAAGCGCCGACAAAGGGCAAATCGGTCCTTAACGTCGTCGATTTGGAATGTGGAACGGCGTGGAGATTTAGAAAGGTCATTTACTCGTTCATTTTGATGGATCAGGTTCTCTCGATCATCTTCTTCATCAGATAATTCTCTGTCCCTCATCATGTTCTTACGGAATTCGAATGTGCATTTGGTAGTGATAATTGTTGTACTCTACACTGTTACTATAATAAACAGGGCAGTGTGTGCTAACTAATAACGCTGATAAGATGTGTTCGGTGAGTGGTCGAGTCAAGTTAACAACTGCTGCTATTCTAGGAGGGAAAGGGTGTTGCCGAAGGAATTACTACCAAATTAATCATGACAGCGCAAATCGTCGGTGGGAGAAAATGACCCGCCATCGATCTGCTTGGCCCCTCAAAGGCTTGGGCTGGCAGCTATAGCTGGCTACTGGCCCAGGCCTTCGTATCATTTCCCCGATTCAGTGTTGGGCCTGGGCTATTTGAAAGGTCGCAATCCCAAAGATAATATGGTCTGAGGAATTGCAATTGATTGCCGAGTTTAAAACACAATATTCAATTTCGAAGGAATTAATATGGCGTTTAGTTCCCAAAAAGACGACGATGATTACATATCGTATGTTAACTTAAACTTACTTGTATGTTAACTTTAATTCCGTAAATTTAAAATTAACCCTTAAAACGACCAAATATTAAATATTTAATAAGTTTCAATTTATTTATGTTCTAAATAAATAAATAGTCCTGTGATCATTTTCCCGGAATAAATATAGGTCTCATGGACAAATAAAAAATTACAAGTGTCTCCACCGTGTAAGAATGCACCAGAGACATCTGGAGATTGCTCGAGAAATAAAGAGGCACAAAAACAGCGAGATGTGACGCCACGTGGCTTTGCCATATCCATGAACTCAAAGCCCAAATCTCTCTCGTTGTTCTCGCTCTCTCTTTTTCTTACTAATAATAGAATATAGCGGCAGAAGATAATGCAAATATTTAGCAGAAGGAATTGATTTGTGATCGGCATTGAATTGAGCCAGTCTGAAGAATAATAAGCTGGTGTAATTATAGAAAATGAACGGAGCGTTGAAAGTACCACACACCTGGCTTACCGCAAAAGTCGTTTTCCGTCGCACTGCACTGCGGTCTGTTGGCAAAGCGGCTAATCGCTCGGCCGTCCATGGTACCAAGCTTCCCATCCCTGACGTTGTCGAAGTAAGTGATACATCCCTCATTCCATTTCTCTTATCTGATCTCTACACCTGTAGCATGTGGTAATTCCCAATGGTATTTTGCAGAAGGAACAAGTTGAACTGGAGATCAATCAAGCTAGAGAACTGAAGGAAAAGAAGAGGCGAGAAATGGAAAATGCTATCGACTCCCAACTGAAGAACTGGAATGTTATTCGCTTCTCTAGCTAAAGTAAAACCCTCAGCCCCGAATACAGATGCTAGCAGTTGTTATACTGCACTCATATGTAATAATCTCTATGTACTTGTTGGTCATGTAATCTAAGCAATGCTGACATTTGCGTTAAGATCATCCTCCCACAATGATAAAGATTGATAGAACCGAATCAAAATGTGATAATAGTTGGAATAAACTAACTGAGACCCGACAAATTACAATGCGGCCAGGTCTATCCTGAAACTTTACATAAATGGTCCTGGAAGAGATATTACAAGAGAATCTGTATCTAGCATGAAACTAGAGACTGAAATGCCTATAGCAACTATCAAGCTCAGACTATGACTTGATCTTTTGTCAAAAAAATTGTCGTAGGCATAAATGTACTCTATAGTGCATCCATGAGATGCATTTCATGTGTGTAAATCAGATACTTCAAATATTCTTTCAGCTAATCTAAGATCCTTCACTTACTTCAACCAGCCTCCCCCGGACCCATTTCTTGGTGGTGGTGGTCGCTGCCTCAATCTTCGTCCAAGAAATCAATCCGTTTGTTAGCGGTTTCTGTTCATCTCCTGGGCCTTTTTTAGCTTCATCCCTGCTTAGAAGCTGTAACGGTTCCTCTCCTATGCTTTCATTAACTTCATCCTCATCAAGTCTCTGAGTCGAGGTGGAAGGCTGTGTGATACTGGCCTCCTTTTCCAGAGATAGATTACTGGAAATCATTTGATAGACTCCCTGCCTGTCACCCAGTAAGTCATAGTCACCGGAGCTTGACAAAAGAGCTGTGCTTTTACCATTCGGTAATCCTTGCAAGGCATGTCGTCCATTATCTAAATCATAGATATCGCTGTCCATAGGCGTCGCAGCATGCCAACCATTTATTCTTTCACCAGGATCAGCCAGAGCTCCAAATTCTGGATCGCCCTCGTCTGCAATGTAGCCCGCTAGCTCAATTGAAGGTGGTGAAAGATTTCTGTCTGTAAAAACCACCTCTTTCTCTACAGATTGAATGGACCGGATAGCTTCAGAGATGAGCTTCCGAGTTTCAATGAGCGATGCTTGAGCAACAGGGCTATTATGGGCAGCCATTTCCAAGGCCTCTGCTGCCTTCTCTGCCTCAGCTATCAATGCTCTGCAACATTGTCAACACACCAAGAACTTATCAGTACTACCTAGCAGGTTGATACTAATTTTATATCAGCGTGTAGGAGATCGAAATTGTCCTAAAATCCATAATCAAGACCTCTCCTCAGTTTTGAGGTATCAACATGCACTGTTTCAAGATTATAGTTTCCTCCACTATTACATTTGATGGCAATAAGCAAGGGTAGATGCCCAAACAACCTACTTCTTCCATCACCTTTCTTGCACTACCACTAAAACTGATGAAAAGTCTGTTCGCGATTTTTCTTTCCCCTCTTCCCCCCTTAAAAAATGTTTTTTAACCTTTTCTTAAGAAAAATTTTGCCTTTACCAATGAAACATACATGACAATGAAAATCAAACAATGGCAATTCTTCTCTAAGCAATTTATTTTCGTTCTTTGGGGCTTGGGAAGGGGATAGAAGGGTTGGAAAAAGTTTCTAAATATTAAACACAGCCCCTTTGACTGACTTTGTATATCATTTACATAACTTACTTACAGATGTGGAAGATAAGGAGAAAAGGAAAAAGAAGGGGAAGTCTACAAATCCTACTTGAGTTTATTTGCTCTGGTTGGAAGTAGAGGAATGAAAATAAGGAAATTCATTCTTCCCTCGCGCCCCTATACCTAACACAGAGACAAATAGGTGCCAAACTCTTTCTTCATTGAAGATAACATTGTTTCCTCTGCCTTGCCTTACTTCCATATCTTCCCCCTCTCAGTTCCGAACAAAGCATAAAAGGAAGATTGTACTAAGATTACTGTCAATATATGCACTAATGCCTCAGGTACATATCAATAATTCTAGTCAATAACAATTAGGGGTTAGTCTTATGCATTAAAAGATAGGCACGTCTTTATTCGTAGAGAATTTATCTTTCACCATTTTGGGAGCAATTTTATCAGATTGCTGTGAGGTTCATAAAACAAAAGTGGCCAGCACACTTCAGATGGAAAGTTGCAGAGCAAGATAGCAAATAAGACTAAAGATACAAATTGATAGGATAAATGGTAAAAGATACAAATTGATAGGTTAATTGGTAAAGATTTTATAACTTACTTTGCTCTCGTGACGGCTTCAATTTTCTTCAGGTCAATACCTGCTCTCTGTGCCCTGATATTCTTTAACATTTCTAACTTGGAACTAGCCAAAGGATCCTTGTACACTGGTGTGTTTTTTCTCCTCAATCGAACACGTTGAACTTGGCTCTTGGGCTCGAGCTTTACCAGATTATCCAATTCATAGGCTTTCGTTTTTGGAGGGCTTCTTTTTCTGGTCTGCACATCACTAACAGGCTTTCTCCTTGGTCTTCTTTCAACCCCAACAGGTGTGCCATGATGTTTGGACAGAGAAGAACAGACCCGAGAACGGTAATCCTAGTAAGAAGAAAAGGTAGACTGGTAAAACCCCATTTTTGGTAAGCTATCAAAATGTGAGGAAGTTCAAATTGACAGCCTTCAAACTCATAACTATGACCCTAGTCAGAAGAATGATGGAGGAGGGTGAAAAAGACAAATATGCGGATGGAGCTATTCCCAAACAGAGAAGTCCAGTCCCAACAAAGACAGACACTTACAGGATCAGCCCATTTAGCTGCAATGGCCTCTGAAATCTTCCTCCTTTGTTCAGCAGACTTGGGAGCTCTCTTGTTACCCTTCAGCCTCGGCCTATTTTTCCTTTCTTCAACACTTTGTATCCACTCCTGCTCAAGCTGTTTGCTCAAAATCTCATAAGAGTCCCACTGCAACTCTTCCTCACCCAGAAGGCCCCTCCTAGAAGCTTCTGCAATTAAATTTTGCCACTCAGTGTGGCAAGTTTCCTGGAGCCTCAACTTCCCACGACGCCTTTCCCACCCAATCCGTACAGCAACACCAATTTTCAACCTTGTTTCTTCACTGCAATTAAGGAGGAAAATCTCCTTTAGCAGTTTGAAACATACAATTTTCACAAATCTTCAATATTAATTCAAGGTTCTAGATAGAGAGGGTGATTTTATAATTAGGGATATGAAATGCTGAATTAGTATGATGTTGCTAGGTTCAATTGAATTCCCAAGGAAAAAGTAAGGGATGAAGAGATTAAAACTTGTGCATCACTGGCATGTCAATTAAAGGCGTTACCTCGCAATGTCTGTGTTGCACACTCATTAGGCAGTGATTTAAGTGAAGCGTGAGTTTCACAAATTGAAGCACAAGTAATCATGAAACAGGAAGCAGCGGTTTGTCCAATACTGTCTATTCCTTTTTTAACCATCACTCCTATGCTATTTCAGCTACCAGAATAGACAAGTTCCATCACTTGAAAAAAAAGTTCTTTTGCGCAGGTTATTTTTCACTCACATCTTGATTATGAGACTCCACTATGCTATCACAAAAGGGTGAAAAAACAAACTTCAATAGTAATTTGCAAAACCCACCTTTGAGCATGCCCCAGGTTAACCAACTTCATTTTCACCTGTATAATTAGAGCATATCAGTAATATTGTCGAACAAAAACTATGAAGCATGACATTAAATGGATAGCGTAGCGGACTAAAAATTAACTGGTTATCTCAGATTCCACTAGATCATTTGCACAAGCCACAATATGAACAGAAATGAATGATACCTTAATATGTTTTTGACTGAATCAAACAAAGGTTATTTCATAAACCATAATGAAGGGGGGAAAAATTCATGCCCTGTCCAGGAAAAAATGTTACAGCAAGATCAACAAATAACTAGGGTAAATGATACTAACTGATGGTTGTAAGTAGAAAGTTGTCTAACATACAAGTTAAAGATTTTGCCTGAATCATCACCTAACTACACCTTCCTCCTCTTTAAGAAAGAGGCACTCTACCTCTACGCGGAACATTTCGAATGCAAGCTTTTCAAGTATAAAACTGGTTAGTTCACAATTGGATTCAAACAATTCAAAGGAATTAAATGTGTTGATACAAAAGGAGATTCAAACACTCGTAAATATCAGGCCCACATTCTGGAAGCTCCTATCTGCTCCTCATTGTGACTTTGAAAATCCCTTTGACATGTGTCTATGCAGGTAAGTCGCATGAGTGTGTGTGTGTATAGCTTTACTGGGAAGAACTACTAGAAATGTAGATAATGTCATAATACTCACCAGATGACACCAATATCCAAGACTCTTTTAAGTTATTTTCCCAGAAATGCATAATGAAATTTACTGAGATTAATGACATCCAGAGAATGCCACTAAATACTGAGAGTTTGAAAAATGGAAAGTACAATTGTCTCGAATTTCCCCAAGATATCCTGACGCCACGCGCCTAAAATGTAATCAAGAGTATTGATTCTCTAGTCCCACACATTGCACCCTTAAATGGGTTTCAACCTAGATGAATAACCACAAAAAACACATCTTCCAGCTGAAGTAAGATCAAGCTTCTTCCCTTGGAAAAAATGTTAATTTGTACACTCTGCTCACAGCCACCTTAGTTAGATCCTACTTGTGTTCAATTATACCTTTTCATTGGTCACCCATAGTTAGCATTATATCTTCACCATAGACGGTATAACTTCACAAGCAAATTAATATCACAAAATTATTAGTAAGTCGTTGCACTATAGGTACTACTGTTTCCAGAGCATTTTAGGGGTTCCCTCTTCTTAATCGAATTCTCATATTTTACTACTTCATTCATAAAATTATGCTTACATGACATCACCTTAGGATCCTGCATTGCAAGTCTGGTACGTTCTCGAATTCGTTGTAAAGTTTCTGCAGATGGTTCAAACATGGTTGAAATATTAAAGCTTATCCATAACAAACAGCTCAAGAGAATTACTAAGCATGCTTTAAGTACCTGGACTGTGCTTCCTCCCTTTATTCCAAGGTGTGTTCCCTTTATTAGCTTTGGATATCCTCATCCGCCTCAACTTCTCTCTCTCATTCAACTCAGTTTCCTCACTCGACGACTGCTGCTCAACAACAACAGAAGTTGAGCTTCCCGCATATTCTCCCATCTTCACACCACCAAAATTGTTGTGTCCCTCATTGGTTTGGGTGTTCTTGGTGGGTCCTTTTTCGAGGGTAGCTACCGCCCTTATCATCAACCCACCCCGAAATAGCCTAATTCTCGAATTTTGTGGTAATCTGAAGGAATTCCAGGTAGATACAAATCTAATCTCATTGTTGTAGACAAATCTAGTAGCAAAGACATTCTGAGAACTAAGTGAACAGACATTGTTCTTAAAACAAGGCTGTGTAGTAGCTATATCTGCGGAATAAAACATGAGGGCTAGTTCAGTAAATAGCCCAAATAGGGAACAGGTTGTGAGATTTAGCCATGGATCCAATTACAAATTTGAAGAAAGAGATTGAAACTTCACCTAATAAAGGCATGGGAAGCTCATCCAGTCTCGCACAAATTCAACAAGAGAAACGGAATGCAATGTGCCTTTGAGATTCCATACACCAACTAATAGTTGTTAGCGGCAACCGTATTGAAATTGGGTGTTGTTGGAGTGAAGAAGATAACAGTGACAAAGGCGGTGGGCTGGAACTTGGAAGATAGAAGCGGGAGAGAGAGGTTTGGGTTTTGGTGCCACAGCGATAGCCACACAACTTCCCCTAGTCCAAAAGTTCACAAGCCGCTGGATAATATGCTACTATGATGATATTTTCAAAGATTTTTAAATTTCACACAAATTCCCACATTTTCATTTATTTTCAAGTCGTGTCATTTCTTTCCTAATCTATCTAATTTTCTCATATTATTTATATATTTAATAAGATTATATGATGAGATTCTTAAATTTGATACAATTTTTGGGTGTTAGCTTGAGTGTTCCTCCATTGTTCTAAAGACTAGTTTAGTGTTTGCTATATGTTATTCTCAATCTAAAAATTATATATAAATATAATATCTATATATATAAAATTAAATAAATATTATTAATTTAATATAATAGTTTAATTTATTATGAACGGTAGGGGTGGACATGGTACGGTACGGTACGGTATTTGAAAATTTGGTATGGTAATTTCGGTATTTGGTATCTAAAAATTTGATACCATTACCATATCAAATTAACTCGATATGGTTCAGTATTTTTAATTTCGATTTTGGTATTTTACGATATGGTATTCGGTAACCATAATTATCCCTTATCGAGCTGCACATACATTTCTTAGATCAAACTTTATAGTATACATA